>ML788163.1:375853-434538 GCA_009831015.1 Picea engelmannii | reverse complement strand
AAATTTTTTTGACTTTAAATTAGTTCTTGTTAACATTTATTAATTTTTAGGTTTTTTATTTGATTTAATTTAAGTAATACTTTAAGCATTTTTATTGTTAATGTTATTTCAACTTTTATTTCATGTAAGGCATAAAAATTATAAAGTTTGAAAATACAAAAAAAAATTGAAATATTGCAAAATTTTAAAAGACATATTTATGCTTAGACTCTAGGTTGTTAGGGTCTAGATGCTTTATGTTTAGGCTATAAAATAGGGTGACCATCCCCTCCTCTTCTTGGTTTATCCAACCAATAAGTTTGAGATGTTGGTGTTGGGAACTCATTAGTCCCTCAGCATCAACATATTTTGACGACCAATAGGGAGGGTTGTTCAATGGTTTTTCTCCAATTTTGATTTAAATGCTTATATTTATTTTTATAGCAGTTCATTTACTCACCTTACCCCATTATGCATAAACCTGATTTTGATTTGATCACCAATCTGTCCATAGTTGGTTGTCCTCTTTTCAGAGTTTACACATGGGAGTCTTCTCACGATCATGTCAACAAGTTCATTCAGTTTTGTCAATTTGTTGGGGTATAAGATGTTTATACTGCTTCTGACATTTTCTCTCTTACTCTTTGTGGCCAAGCAGGAGATTGGTATAGGCTCATAAATCCTAACCCTAATTTGGTGGGAAAGATGATTTTTACAAAATTCATTTATGACTTTCTTTCTCCACCTACCCCTCCTCAATGTGATTTTTGTAGTGGTCCTCATGCACAATCGACTTGTATATTTTTCATAGAATCCAAGCAAGCTTACCATGCAAACCCTTACGTCTTCTGGAATGTTCAAGAAAATAATTTTGTATCTCACGATATTTTATCAAGAAATTTAGGGGTTTTTTATGAGTATTTCTCTTATGAATATGCTCATGTTATCCCTAATCATGAATCTTTATTCAATGCCTTTCCATTTGATGATACTCTTTTCGAAATTCATTTTGAGAAAGATCATGTTTTATCTGATAAAATACTCTTAGAGGATGAATCCTGTGAAGAAAACAATATTGACTTACACAACATTGCTCCTAATATCCTTCTTCCTCATGATAATTTCGAAGAAAGTGAGAATGAATGTTCAGAGAATGAGATAGTTTCATGTGATTTTTATTTTGAGGACATGGTAGAACATATTTTTAATACATGTCAACCCGAAAATATTGTTTGGCCAAACGAATGTGTCAATAAAGAAATCCAAGTCGAACATATGTGCTTTGATAATAAATATGATACACAAACCCCAACTCTTTGTTTTGATGATGATTTGACCAATCAAACCATTTCATCTATCCAAAATTCCATCATTCTTGAACCTAATGGATGAATCCAACCTCAAGATCATGGTTTATCCCAAATATTTCATTCATATACATATAATGAAGAAGTTGACTATGTAAAGAAAGATTATGTTGACCTATATAGTCCACTTTATGATAAAGTATTTTATGATGATGAATGGCCAAATCAAATTAATGAAGACTCTTTTGATTTTATTGATACATGAGATAGGTTTTCTTTTGAAGATCCTCATGAAGTTAATAAAGGTTTTGAAATACATAATGATTATTCAAATCCACTATTTCAATTAGAAGAATTCAATCATCTTGACATTGATACCCCTATTGATGTGTGCACTCTTTCTTTTGATGATGATGATGAGTTCAAGGGCATTCCTATGTTTTTGAATCATTTATACTAATCTTCTTTACATTACGATGACCCTATTTCTGATAGGAAGTTTCCAAAAGATGATATTAATATGATTGATGAGTGCATTGACCATATTTTTTATCTTCAAACATTGAACCCTAAAATTGAAGTTCTCAATTCAATTGATACTTTCAGTGTAAGATGCATGACTCATATTCTTGGTTGGCATGTTTTCAAGGATGGCGATGATTTCTTTTGGGTCTTGATAAGTCCTTTCTCCTTGCCATATGCATCCATTGGTTGACATATTGGTAAGCCTTCCTTACGTAAAGTTTTCAAAGTCGGGAAGTCTTCATGTAAAACAAATGATGCATACCTCTATGCCAAGTGTCATCCCACTTGAGTCCAAGTTGCTACATTCCTTTTCCATGTATATAAATAAAACAATATATAAAAAATGTGAATAAATAAGACAAATAAAATAAATTTCTTTTTCATTCCTTTTTCAAAATCTCTGTGCACCGCTATCCTCTTAGCACCCAATTCTTTCAAATTTCTCAGACCCAAAATTAGTGCCTCATACTCGGCCATGTTATTTGTACAATCAAAGGCAATCTTGTAAGAGCAGAGCTTGGAGCCCACCTTGGGAGGATTTATCCATACACTGGATCCATCTCCTTCCTTACTGATAGCTCTATTGAAGCTCATATTCCACATTTCATAATCCACATGTTTTCTCTTATCTGTGCACTCTTTTTCTCATCACGTGGCCTTATATTCGACATTCATGATAGTTGTTGGCTCCTCCCTTTCAAAACTTAATTCATTGTAAAAAATAGAGGAGCCGATCTAGGTGTCGACAGAGTAGATATGATGATTGTTCAACTGGGTCTTGATACTCACCATGTACTTGAGTAGCACTTCCAATAAATTGCTACATTCCTTTTTCAAAATCTCTGTGCACCGCTATCCTCTTAGCACCCAATTCTTTCAAATTTCTCAGACCCAAAATTAGTGCCTCATACTCGGCCATGTTATTTGTACAATCAAAGGCGATCTTGTAAGAGCAGAGCTTGGAGCCCACCTTGGAAGGATTTATCCATACACTGGCTCCATCTCCTTCCTTACTGACAGCTCTATTGAAGCTCATATTCCACATTTCATAATCCACATGTTTTCTCTTATCTGTGCACTCTTTTTCTCATCACGTGGCCTTATATTCAACATTCATGACAGTTGTTGGCTCCTCCCTTTCAAAACTTAATTCATTGTAAAAAATAGAGGAGCCGATCTAGGTGTCGACAGAGTAGATATGATGATTGTTCAACTAGGTCTTGATACTCACCATGTACTTGAGTAGCACTTCTTTGTACAATATTATTTCTTGGTTGAAAACAGGGATGGTGGCATAATACATATCCATCTACAGGGTTCCCTTTAATTTCGAATCCCACAATCTGGATAAAAACATGTCAAATTTTTTGGGGATGTCGTCCACAACCACATCTATGAACAGATTCTTTGACATAATTTGAGATAACGACACAACTAAATATTTGATCAGACCCAAACTTTTCACCTTTCTTGAGTCGAAAAACAAAATATCCTTATAGGGTTTGGTGATGTCAAAGCCTAACTTGTTCATGACCACCTTTGGCATGAGATTGTGCGACGCACCTGAATCTAGCAAGGGACACAACGGAGAAAGGAAAGTCAAAGGAGGAGGCTTTAAAGAAAGTGCCAGAGGCGAGTAAGGAGACGGGCATCAAAGAGGTTGATAAATTTCCTCCCCCCTTTAACTTTGAGAACGAAATGGAAAAAAATGAAATGTTTGTTCCTTTTAATCAAATCAGATTTCGATGATGATAATGGTGGCATATTTAGGGTGGATCCTCACAACTACTCTTAACCCTAATTTGTTCCCTCCCAAAACCCATGTCTTTCTAAGGTTTTGAACCCTAAAGGGATGTCTCACCTTGTTGCAACCCTGGCTTGTGATCCTATATTTCAATTCAGTAGAGTTGGCTTGACTATATGCATTGAGTGAAGGAATGGTCCTTGGGCCCAAAACCAAGGTATTCGTAGGGGGACCTATGGCACATTGGACAGTATCCTATTCAAGTGCAGTTGTGTATTATTCCTATTTGTGCTAAATTATTCTTGTCATTTATTTTCATAGTTATTTTTAACAATAAATCCATCTCATCTATTAAAGCAATATCTAGTTGTATAATACATTAATTTCATGTCCCCATTTTTGGGTTCCCCTACTTTGTAGTAGAAGGGATTTCCATGGCTTGTCAGTGAAGAAAAAGTTGTAAAAAGGGGGGTCATTTAATGTCACTTAGTTAGGATATGTGATGTTTTTAAAGTGACATTAGAGAAGTAAAATAACTTTAGATTAATAAGTTAACCATTATTAAAGTGACTTTTAATCTTAAAGTGAAAATTGGAGGGAAAATAAAGGTTATATTTGATTTATTAAAAAAGGGGAAATTCTAGAAGTTACATTTGATTTGGTAAAAAAGGGGAAAGTTATAGAAGGAATGGAAAAATGATAAAATGAGGGGTAGAGCTTGACTTGGGTAATATGATTTGATATCTTATTGAGTTCTCTTGTAGCCAACATTTTTGTTGGGGTTTTGAGAAAAACCCTTCCATTGCAGGTATAGTTTGGGTGGTGCAATATCCACCCTAGCTAGACAAGGAGGAGGATCCATCCAGGATCTTTATTGGAACTTCATCTTGGGGTTTTTATTTTATTTTTGGGTTGTAGTGATTTGCTTGGAGAGGTTGTGGCACTTGGAGGGTTTGATCTCATCTATTGAGGAGTCCATGGCATGATTCTAGGTTTTGGATTGTATTTTGCTAAAGATTGGTTCACACTTCTCATTAGCTAATTCAATACATCTTGATATCTTTTTATACAAGAAGGATGTTAAGGAAAGTGTTTTTTAGCTTAAGATTGTTTTGGTGGATGCTCTACTTTTTGCAACCCCATCATAACCCAAAAAATCACTCCCTTTGACCTAAGTTGTCCTCTAGTGTATGATGGTTATCTTGATCCTTTCACTAAAGAGAGGAGATTCTCTAGCCATGTTATTCTAATTGAGATAGATAGCCATACTACTTAGCTTCCATCTTGTACCGAAGGAGGAAAATTGTATCGTTGAAGCACTTTTTGGGTTTTCATGATCAACATGCAAGGATATTTAGGATGGATGGACAATACATGCTCCATGATCTGGAACAATTCCTAGAAAAAAGGAGGCATAGTAAAACAACACTATTTATAGAAGTTTTTCTCATTTCATTCGGCCTTATTCTGGGAGGACCCCTAGCAGTAGATGCATGAACTAACACTTCATGAGTCCCTACAGGAAGCCAATGTTTCTTTCACTCAATATAAATGGACTCGTATCTACCATTATTGGATTCAAAGATAGAACATGACAAGTATTAAACATATGATATATCTCAATAAATTATGACATAGAAAACCCTGCATTAATAAATAATCACATAACAATTCATAAAACATTAAACATAATTTATAACTAGAATTGATGGCTATATAAACTATGTTGAAAGGAGCAATAACACATGATCTGATGAACTGGTCGACAATACAGTTGTAATGGTTGACCCCGCATGTTTCTCTTCAGTTGCACGACCCTCTATTAGTCTTGAGCTTCCCTCAATCAATGAAGAAATATCTTAAAGTACCTTCCAAAATCATTCAACCTCCATAAATATCTAAAAAATAAATACAAGTCATATTTGTAGCGCATTATTTACTCTAAGATGCATTTTTACGATATTGTTAGAACATACATGAATGATCTCCTCTTGGTTTCGATAATAATTTATTGGAGCCACATGTTTAATATTTGATCAAACTGCCTCCCTTGATTTGAAGTAGCAGCAACGAAGTCAACATTGACTTTGTTGTTGCTCTGTTGGATCGAGGGATGTTTGCTCCAAGATTAAACAGCTCCAATAAATTATTCTCTATTGAACAGGGCCAACCACATGAAGTCAGAATATCTTATGGGCCTTCCCCTCCCCCCCCCACTCACATCACTCTCAATTCCCCTAATACCAAACATATAAATCTATTGAAATATGATCAACAAAAACAAACATATATATAGATCAATATTCACAACTGTTTACAATAAAATAAATTGTTTCCTTGATCCATTTGGAGTGATCTCAATTCTCCTAAGAGCAAAGTAACAACTATTCCATAACATCATACACTACACTAAAGCACTTTACATCTAAAAACTAGAGAATGGAAATTGATGTGAAAAGAGGCTTTATTCTATTCTATCATATGACTTGGTTGGAATATTAAAATGTACGTGTAAACATCATAGAACTCATCCCACTTTGATATATAAGTGAAAACATGTTATTTTTCCAATATTTAATCATAAACTCACTCAAAATACTAAAATTAATGCCTTGGAAAATAATAGGTCTAAACTCATATGTAATCATGAAAATGGTCTTAATGTAAGGCTGTGGGAAAGAAAAATATGGTGAAAATAGATTTTATATTAAATAGTTATTAAAATATTCATGTACATCATCATTTAGTACTTTTCCGTCCTCTTCTTCTTAGCTCTATAGTTCCAAATCATTTCATCGATATCTACGTCTTTGTTCTTTGGGTGCTCTTCAAAATCTAATTGTGATTACATCCTCTTGCATAGAGAACGCCTAGTCATAGGGTACTCATGGGGTAATGGAGGCCACTGTGATGATGCATCACCTACAAAAGAAACAAATACAAAATTTAGATGACCAAATTTTAAATATCATTGAACTAGTTCAGTAATATTAAAAAAAGCACCTGCAATGTCATTATTTACCTAGTACATTGGTCAATATCATTGGAATGGCTTCCCTCGTGTGCTCCTCTTCAACTGTATGAGACTCAAGTACAAAATTTGCTGCCATTGAGACCACAAACTTTATAAGGACAATCATAAATGTATAAGTAAAAAAATAGAAGTACAAAGTGTATAACTACGAAATTATTAAGTATATGATTAAAATACAGCCATATTACCGTCATGTGCTAGCTCAGTTGTAGCACCATCGTGGGGCTGCACCCCCGTAGAATATTGGGACTACATGGGAGAGCCATCTTCTGGCTACAAACTACTATCAATGCACTGCCCTCCAATACTAGTGCATTCTTTGACAGTGTTGCTCCCCTGGTTAAAACAAAGTTGAAAATATTAATAATATCCAACATGACTATATTATATTAATAATAAAGGTTAATGTGGATTGAATTTTATTTACCTTATCCTGCAAAGTGGTTCTTGGTAACTTCCCCAAGATTTTTCGGTGTTCAACTACATCTTTATAGCCATACTTGTAACAAAGTTGGAGGTCTTCCTCCATGGTTTCAGTACCAAACTCGTCACCCTACATTGCATAAGAGTATGTATTTCTAATGTTATTCGTTGCAATTACCTAAAAGTTTTAAGGCAATACAAATAAGATATTTAGGTACTTACAATTTGTGACTGCAACTTCAAGTAGCTTCCCTGGCCTAGCCTGTGCTGGCCACATTTGGAAAGCCTTTCTTTTGTTTCCTTTGACGTGTCAGTCAACCTGTCATCAAAAGTTTCAAGTATGTTAATATATACCACAATTTTATTTACATATAAAAAACATTGAAGTTTTTGAATTGAAATTGTAATTTACCTTTGGGACCAGAGGGTGTTTTTCCTTCATCTGTCAATTTTTTCTCTTTTGTGTCCTCAATAAGGGCCTTCCACTCCCTCTCTGGAATCATCAGAGGATGCTCGTACCTATCATTTTTTTTCAAGTGCTTGCTATATGTTTCTCGCATATATTTTAAATATTGGCCAGCTACGACGATGGCCAAGGTCTTATTAAATGTGTCTACACCAAAAAGGCTTTCGAGATAATCCATCAATTCTTTTTTGAGGTTGGAATTCTAGGAATTCCACCTCTCCCGTAAGGTGGGCCCAAAAATCAGCAACATCTTATTCTCCAAGGACCTATAAAAATTGTTATTCCCTACACGCAAAATGATTATATGATTATTAATTTAAAAATAATAATTTAGATACTTTATATTTGTCTACATAGAGAACATGAAACAATTAAAATTTTAAAAATTACCTGAGACTTTAACTTGCTTTAATGGAAGCTCTTCCTCGTTGACCATAAATGTGTCCTTAAGGGTCCCTATGCTAGTCACATGTCTTTCTTTAGGAAAAACAACCATGTAGTTTTTCAAATCATCGGCCTCATCTCCGTCACCACCTCTAGAGCCTTCCTATGTGGCCGCTTCCTCGGTGTGTGTGTCGTGGCTCCCACCTAATGGTGTGGAAGGTGGAGATATGAATAGTTGCATCCTGGTAGCTATACGAGGGCTTGCATCGGGGCCCTATGGTGTCTGTGCAGTGCCACTACTACCGACACCATGCATGTTGGTGTCAACAAGATCCAAAAGTCTCTATATAAGAAAGAAAACATTTTTTCGTTTAGATAATGTAAAAGTTAAAAAACAAGATTTCATAATTGATCTTATGACATAAAATAAAACCACTTGAAATTATGGTTATTACCTTATATGTCTTAAGCCTTTTCATAACTTATTTGATCATTTCTTCTACCTCAAGAGTTTGATCTAGAATATATAACAAGTGTGCTAGTTCCTTGTTTGCTTTATTGATCTTTTTTCTAATTAAAACCATAGGGTCGAGGGATTCATACAAATACCTTTCCCTGAGTGAATCATCATCAACCTCATGTTCTGAGGCCTCTTTTGATTAACCATGATCAACCTTCCAGATTACAGTAAAATTAGAACCGTGATCATTATCATGAGAAATAAATTCAAATGTATGAGAAATCCTCCCTCTTTATTGACATCCAAGGAGGAATGTTATTGTTGATAACAAAAATAGGACACACTGAGTAAATAGGCCGAAGCTCTTCAAATATCAAAACTGTAAAGAACATAATGAAAATCATAAAATATAAGAATCATTGCTTACAGGTTGGGTAAATTAGTATACGTACCACCCCCATAAAAGCAACATCTGTATCTATTCGATTCAAATTGTAATAAATCAATAACTCTTCCCCTGCATCTATTGATTTTATTGCATATATGAATTCACGGTTTTCTTCATGCCCCTCAAATATGTAATTGGGTCGCTTATTTGTGGTTGCGGGTCGTGTACTATTTATAAACCCTGCAATATTCCCTGTTGCTTTTGGCCTTCCGTCAATATAGATAGTTGCTCCTTTATTTTGATCATTGTCTTTTAGTTGTATATAATTTGCGTCCAAGCCATATATTTGCATACTTTTTGTATATTAGACTATTCATATCCAATCTTTGTAGATATAATAGAGTCCGATGTACTCCATCAATTTAGTTAATCCATCGTAACAAACCTTTATGTCATCCATGGAAAATAGCCTGAAACCATGTAATGACGATGGAGCAATCCGGTATTTCCTTTCGTTTACACAAAAATCAGTGTTTATTTCAGGAAGATCCTTGGGTACCCATTGTTTAACTATATGTTTGTACCTCAAGGGCACCTCGATGTTGTCTATTCTCTCATGATCATAAGAACATGATCCCCCTTTCACAAAAAAAAATTCCATGCATCTATGGAATTTTCTTCTGATCTTCTCACCTCTAGTGATATTCACCTGTTAAACCTACTAGATGTCTCACTTTCCTCTATTCTACCTGAACTTCCCTCACTCAATGAAGATAGATCTGAAAAATACATGTTTTCTTGTACGTCCTATAACACCATTAATGATAGAAACAATCAATAAATCAAGATGTAACAGTAGTTCATTACTAGTATCCTGTTGGTATCACAGTAAGCTCATAATGATTTCCATAGTGTTACTCTTTCACAATTGTATTATGATCTATTACTATTGGTATACTATATGGGAATTATAGGTGTGTGTTTGGAGTCAAATGACACATGCCAACAAGTGGTGGTAATAGGACATTATGCTAGTTGGAATACCTTGGAACTGATGCCATTAGACACAGACTCAATCCTAAGGGGTCGCAATCAATGTAATGACAAAGAGAAAACCCTCAATTAAATTTTAGAGAATTATCAAGATGCACACCCACTATAATTTTGTTGATATACATGTCTATTGTCATCCTAAATATGTGAGACCCACTTTTTGAATGTGTCAAGTCATTGGTGACTCATTTCTCTGCATCGCACATGCCATATCTTGCAATACAGGAACAACATCCTAGGTGAAAACCTGGGGTGTCCTTCAAAGAACCATGTCAGGGGCATCGCGATAAAAAAAAAATATGAAATCAAGTAAATCCAATGTTCATAAGATATACTAGTCCTTAAATCATGCAAAGTATGTTGTTACTTAAGATATAAGCCACATGAACAATTCACATCAATATCCCTTTCAAATTTCACACTAGCTCAGGACTGTATGTAAGTTGGCAAGTTTGAATATGGGAGGACCTTCATCTGGCTCGATTAGGTGTGCCAACCAAAAAAGTGAAAGAAAAGACCCAAGAAGAGGAATATGTCCCGGGGGAAGTAGTGAAAGAAAATACCCAAGCAGAGGAATATGTACCGCGGGGAGTACTGAAATAAATGAACCCTTCAAGAGTAAGTGTGATAGTGATATGGATCGGGGTTACTTCATAGCTTATCCTGTCATTGATTCCATTTCTATGAGTGCCTTTTTGGAGGGTGAAATTTCTTTGAGTTACCACTTTCTAAGCGCTATGTTTTTCCAAACCCATTAATCTGCCTTTTTATTTGTCCTCTTATCATATTTGCAAGTCCCCTTCATAAGGTTTCAAGATATAACATCATTTCTTTCGGACTGGGGTGAACGCATTATTTCATTGCTTTCTATTCTTTCTTTCTTTCTTTAGCATTATTTTTTCTGTATGTTTCTTTTTCTTAGCAGCTTCAATCAACCTCTAGGCCTTCAACCCCTCTTCTCATGAGAAAATGGACCATGACCCATTACCGAATCTTAGTAAACTGTGATAGAATCCAGGATGGAAATTTTTAAGTATGGATGGAAATTGTTAAGTATGTTGATCATCATCATGGTTGGGATCACTATCTTCATTGCGGACCATGAGACATGGTATCCTCTAATTACCCCTAGAAATGGGGGGGTAACACGAAAAAAGGTCTCATTATAGTCGATGTCTTCTTGTTGATAAAATCCTTTTGCGACCAAGCGAGATTTATGACACTCAACAACACCTTTGGAGGTAAATTTGGTCTTATAGACCCATGGACATTTTATGATGTCCTTCCCTTGAGGATGAGTCACAAAATACCAAGTATGATTCTTCAAAAGATGATTCATCTCATCTTGCATAGCTTGCTCCCATTCAGGTTGTCCTTGTGCATATGAGTAAGAGATAGGATCACAAGTCTCAAGAAAACGTGTGGAGCCATCAAAGCAACACTAGCCTATTTATTATAACTATGAGTTTGTCGACCTGGAGAGACATCACCAACATCAAGTCTAGAAGCTTCAAGCATTTTAGCGACCCATCTAGGGGGGCAGGAAAAAGGTGAACTGATATCCTCTGTAGATAGGTTGTGGATTCTTTACAGTATCTCATCATGATGCAAGAACGACTCTTTGCATCCAATTTCTTCTTGCAATAATTTGGAATATGAGCCCAAGAAACATAGCCATAGACTCTGAGGTGACTGACCGAGGGATTTTTTCTGCACCATATCTCAACTAGAGTCATAGAACTGATAGCTCCAGTCAGAATACAATTCAAGAGATATTTGTCATAGTAAGCATCTTCAGTGAAAAAATGACTCAGATGAGTCGACAGATCTTTGGCCTACAAAAAAAAATGAGCCATTTGGACCAATGTTTGGTTCTTTCTTTCTGCTACATTGTTTTGTTGAGGAGTACGAGGGACAAAACTCTACCAATAAATACCAAATTGAGCAAGGTATTCTTCAAATTGTCAATTTACATACTCAACACCATTATCATATCTCAAACACTTGATAGGTCGACTGCATTGCTACTCAGTCAATGCCCTAAATCCCTTGAATTTTTCAAAGAAATGAATCTTGTTTTTCAAGAAATAGACCCAAGTAAATCTAGAAAGATCATCGATAAAGGTCAAAATATAATTTGCACCTTCTAAGGAGGTTTGATTGAGGAAATAGAGATCAATGTGAGTATGCTCCTAGTGGATTCTTTTCTCACCGTGATTTTCTAGAGTCGAAGGGGATTTGATGGTGTTTGTCCAACACATCCCCTACAAATGACATCATGTGGAAGAACTTTGGGAAGACTAACAACCATATTATGTGTGGCCATTGACTTCAGACTTCAAAAATTTAGGTGTCCAATTTGTTCGTGCCAATTTTTTCTTCATTCATCAGTGTGAGAATCAAGGACAGTCGGTCTAGATTCAAGTCAAGGGAGGTCACAAAAATTATACAGTCCATCCTTCGAGTCGAGAAAACCTTCAAGAAAAATTGACTTGTCATTCTTAAAATCCTTATAGAAGAACCAATCTAGCCAGAACTCAACAATCTTACTTGTCTATGTTATTTTGAGAAACCAACAACAAATTTGCACTTAGGTTTGGCACATGATAGACGTTGACAATTTTACCATGTCGATAGGGAATATCACCATGACCAACAATGTTGAGAATGAAATCATCAACAACATAGATCTTTCGTTCGACAACTTTATCCAGGTACGAGAACATAGAAGCATCTTTGGCCATATGATGAGCGTGACCAGAATCGACTACCCACTCATGTTGTGAGGTATGAGAAAGAAATGCTTGAGAGTTTTTGACTTGGAAGGTAAAATTATTGGTTGATTGATTGACAACTAACACATCTCCTTCGAGCTTCTTAAAATTCACCTCTAATTCGTCCCTCTTCTTCCAACATATTTTCTCCACATGTCCAGACTTTCCACAGTATAGACATGTTACCTTCTTCCAATTCCTCTTAATGGATGTTGACTCATCAGTCTTCAATGTATTTTTTTGGTCCAGACATTCTTGTCTGTGTACAAGAGCATCAGAACATCCTCTTTCCTTCTAATTAATCTTTCCTTTTCCCTTGAGAAAGTGATCTTGACGTTTACCACCAAGCTTCCCTTCATCAAGCAACCTATGTTTCTCATTAATCAGTAAGCTCGAGGGACCTTATATGGACTGAATATTGTAGCCCGACGAGTGACAAAGGGACCCAAAAGATGTCGTGGCTATAGGTTGAGTATTCACTATAGGACGGGCAGGTGTGATGATAGGAACCTACGGCACTACAACCATAGTGGTTGAAGGTGTCGAAGGAGTATCGTTGACTATAGTGGGTATGGGAGTTGAAGGAATCCTAGTATCTTTATGAATCGATTCAATACTCATCCTCATACGATCACAAGTCTGGTAAGTGGAGGTGTATGTACCACGTATGATAACTTTACGCCATTTAGAAGGAAAAAAATTAAAATGCGGTGCTAAATGTAACAAGTGGAGAGACCTGTGGGGAAGTTGGTCTAGCTCCACGATGACTCAAGACTCATGATATAAAAAAAAACAAATCCTAAGGCCAACTAGTAATCAAAGAGCACACCAAAGTAAAATAAACAAAAGGCCAATATGCACACAAACAAGATAAAGTGGTTGAAAGGGGCATCCCTCTCTAAAGTAGGTATGCCTCACCCAAGAGGGGCCTGAGACTCATTTGCTAAAGATCGGAGGTAACAAAATCAGTTATAAGGGCCCTCGTGGGATTAACAACCAGTCGTTCAGATCCCCCCGGAGAGGTAATCCTCCATAAAGGTTGTTTGTTGTCCGACCCTTATATGACCCAGGGTATTTGTAGAATAATCCCTCCAAGTAACCTATGTGGTACCTAAGTTAAACAACTAAGAAACCACGATATAACCTATGCACATGAGAACAGTCGTAATTTAGATCCACCGTATGGGAATGGTAACAAATCCCAAAACCTCAAAAGCACCGCCTCTCACAGAGGTAAAGGTACTAGCAAGATCCCCATATACGAATAGATCCCCAAAAATATATCTGACACTAAGAAGGTATCGAGGGGATATCCCTTCAACCAACCTCATGCGACCTCATTCTTAACTCCAATGTAAGAGGAGCCTCCTAATATTACCGATTATACAATGGATTTCTCCACTCCCTTAGTCAGACACATATGTTTATTTAATATCCTTGGAGAAGTTTACTCACAAAATCCTATTCCAAGGCTCTAAATCCTAAGCTAGTTTGTGCACCCTAGAAAATAAAATCATTACTAATCAATTTTAAATTATAGTCGTTACTTTTAGTGGCCTTGCTTACTCAAAAAGGTGCGGTCATGAAACTAATGATGTTATGAATAAACAAGTAAAATAAATGAATATGAACACAATGAAAATTCCTAAATTCAATTCCCAATAAATGATATGCTTTTCAAAATGCAATTTTCAATTTAGTTCTACAATTCTAAATAAGATGCAATATTTCTTTACATGTACTAAGATCAATGATAAATACCATACATTCATGTTAGAATTTATCCATTGGTGAACCATAAACCTACACTGACGGATCCATAATATCTAGAGGACATAATCAAAATATTATACATACCTAAATTGCGATTTCTCAATTTATAAATCGAACATGCAATAAAAAAATTGAGGTGGTGCCCAACATCATGCCTCATACATGGCGAATAAAAATGTTGTTGTAAAGTTGCAACTATATTTGATGTCACAAAATTCCCAACCAACTTCAAGAAATGAGATTACCAAATCAACAAATCCCTAGGTTCACTTGCAAGTGAGCACATCCTATCAAGTCAATACAAAATATATTTATTCATATGAAAATCAACTGAATTAATAATAAGTCTTGTGTAGGTAGTGTGGCATCCTTATTGAATGGTTGCATAAACGTTCACAAAATTTATGTGTGTATTGTAGAACTCTTGCTAGTGTTCTATATCACACCTTTTTGTGTTAAGAACCACTACGAATGCTATTGGTGGTCGATTCAAATAGTAGTCTACATTTGTATCTCTTCAATGTAAATGTTTGACAACCAATTGGAATTGCTATAAGAAATTCAATTTCATATGTGGTGTGATCTCAATTTTTCTCTAGGTTTGTAGTGGCTTATGGTTAGATTGAATAACAATTTTTTTTTCTATACATAGTGTCTCCACTAGTGAACTACTTAAGCAATGGAGCACATCTTTCTATCATAGCTTCAAAATTTGTGGATTGTGTCATTGAATGTCTCTAAGTAAAACACAATGGAATGACATTGTTGTGTCAGAAAAATACCTACCCCATAGTCATATGCATCATCTTCTATATCAAAAGGATGAGCAACATATAGTAGTGTAAGCATAGGTGTAGTGCATAGCTTCAACATCTTCACTTCTTCGAAAACATGTTGTTGCACCTTGGTCTAGATGATGAAGCCTTGATTCCTCAAATTCCCTCTTAAGATTAACACCGTAGGGTTGAACTAGTGAAGGAAAGAGAGGTGAGACGAAACAACTATTATGAGGGAGGGTGAAATTTGGAAAGGTAGCCTATAACTAGTGAGGGCATTAGAGGTGGAATTATCATGAGGTGACATGAATGAAGACATTAAATGATGATGTTAAAAGGAACCATCAAAGGCATTGGTGATGATGAGGTGATATTATCACTATTTTGAAAATGTTGTTGTAAATTTGCAACTATATTTGATGTGACAAAATGCCCAACCAACTCCAAGAAATGAGATTACCAAATCAACAAAACCCTAGGTTCACTTGCAAGTGAGCACATCCTATCAAGTCAATACAAAAGATCTTTATTCATATGAAAATCAATCGAATTAATAATAAGTCTTTTGTAGGTAGTGTGGCATTCTTATTGAATGGTTGCATAAAGTTTCACAAAATTTATGTGTGTATCATAGATGATTTTAGGGGCTAAATTTTGCTCATGGGATAATTTTCCATGGTTTTTCCAAAAACGAGATTCGCTATTTTAAAAATGATTCGCCCAAATTCTATAGGATAAAATTATTTTACCTTAAAATCACCAAAATTTTATAAAAACTATATAAAATCCTTAGAAATTTGAATATTTTTACAAAAATATCACCAAACATTTATAGTTGGCATATTAAGGATTAGTAAGATTCGCGAAGGTTTCTACATTTTAAAATAAATTTCCATCCTTAAAATCATCCCTGGTGTGTATTGTAGAACTCTTGCTAGTGTTCTATATCACACCATTTTGTGTTAAGAACCACTGCAAATGCTATTGGTGGTCAACTCGAACAATAGTCTAGATTTTTTTTCTCTTCAATGTAAATGTTTGATAACTAATTGGAGTTGATATAAGAAATTTCATTTCATATGTGGTGTGTTCTCAATTTTTCTCTAGGTCTGTAGTGGCTTATGGTTAGATTGAATAACAATTTATTTTCCCTATAGATAGTGTCTCCACTTGTGAACTACTTAAGCAATGGAGCACATCTCTCTATCATAATTTCAAAAGTTGTGGATTGCGTCATTGAATGTCTCTAAGTAAAACACATTTAAATTAAGTGAAACGTTCTTAAATGAAAATTTTCACACAACCGTAGACAAATGCTACCTAACCTTAGTATTATCCATGCATCTCTAGCTTAAAACATTTTATTCAATATACTTCCTCAACAAATTTACAAAAATACACGACACAAAAATCCAATAACAAAAAACAATACATTTTATTTATTTATTTTACCCATGGGAATCAATAATTGGTAAGTTTGATCTAGACTAGGCCCAAGATCAAGCCTATTGGATGCCACTATAACAAAAGAGTATTTCCCTATGGGGTATGTCTGGGACTCTTGAAGGCGCACATACATACATGGATGTACACATAAACACACTGACATAGACATGACATAAAACATAATGTGCCTAAGTCAATACATGTTTAACATTATTTATTTATCATCACACTAACCTTCATGTCTTGTGTGTCCATATCACTCATCCAATGTAGCCATGTAAGGCTTATGACTTGTTACCCCTGTGGGTCTACATGGATCATGCTAAATGGGTCAGGATATATAATGCTTCACATTCCCACAATGTGGAGGCTTGAAGAAGGTATGGTGTGGCCTAATGAAAAGACTAATGAACTGACAAATTTTTCCTAATATATTACACCAAAACAAAGAAGCTAAACATAATTATGAAATAATCACTCTATGAACCAAACATTATTTTAACTTTTAATTAATAGATCTCATGAATCTAAATTGCTTGCATAGGGATCCCTATAATAAGCTAAACTAATCTTGCAAACTAATAACTCATGTATTCCAAGAATGATTTATGGTTGGTTGGGGATGCATTACTAGCCCCAAAAAATGTTTTGAGGATGCCATAAAAGGGTCGATCGTTTATGACCATTTCTAGAAACTGCTCGAGTAGTTTACCAATGCTTTTCAAAACTTGTCCATCATTTCTTGCAAATGTTTTTTCCCATATTTTTAATTGAAAAACAAACAAAAAAAGACCTATACTAATCCTTAAAAACCCCATTAATCCTATCATATGACAATAAAAACCTCAACAGTAAAAAAAACTAACAAAAGAGTAGAAAACATGAATTTTCAAAAATAGAGCAGCAAAACGATAGGGAAAGAGCACGTAGCAATGTTTAATGGACATAATTTACTTGATAATATTTTCCTGGGAACCCAAAAATTGTAGGTCGGGTTTTCTCTCATTTCCTACAATTTCCTAGTTAATCTACATTCAATGTCTTGTTGTTAACATTAGCAATCCAACCACATCTCCATTCCAATCAAGGTTAGAGTATCTGAAAGCACATACCATTATTTCCCTCCTTTCCCTCAATCTCGGATGGCCCTTGTTGGTCTCGCGTGAAGGTCTCAGATGGCCCTTGTTGAACCTCAATGGTCTCAATGACCTCAGTCTCAGATGGCCTTAGTCTCAATGCCCTCAGTATCGTATGCCCTCATTCTCAATGCCCTTAGTCTCGGATCTCAGTCACCACTCCTACGTGGGGTTTGGTTGCTCTATGTGTCTCAATGTCCTCAGTCACAATGCCCTTCTTCTGAATGCCCTCAGTCTAATTGGATCTCGGTATCCACTCTTGCGCGGGGATAGTGTTATGAGTTTGGCTTCTCTCTCGGTCGTGAATGAAATGAGTGCAAAGATAGTGTTATGAGTTTTGAATATTGGTGGTTTTTTTTTTTAATAATGTTTATTTATTATTTTATTTTTAATTTAATTAATATATATTATATAATATATATTGCTTTTTGTTTTTATTTTTTTGTTTTGTATTTTTTTTTTTTTTATGTTTTGTTATTATTTGTTTTTAATTTAATTAATATATATATATATCATTACCCAAAGCCTATAGAAATATGTAATGTCGCAACACCTAAGGGCATTTGACAATTCAAGGATTCCCTTTGTGTATCTATGCCTTGGCGGCCTCTTAGGAAAATTTGCAAGGTCCTAGGAAAATTTTCAAAATAGATTACCCCAACTCATGGAGGCCTCCTAGAAAAAGGGTGGTTAGTTGGTTTCTTGTGTTGACTAAAATAATTTAGTGAGAAACATTGGTGGTTACTACTCATGAATTTTGGTATTGTTGATGTTTTAACTACATTGATTAAGAACAACACCTAGAAACCAAAACAAAATCCCTCTCTAGGGGGTCCATAGCAATAGAGTTGGATAAGGACACCATTAGGAGGTTTTTTGTAGTAAGGATGGGTAGAGAGGCCTTAACCATGGTTGAGGAAGAAAAACAAGTACCTTAGGATCTTGTTGAATATTTTTAGGCTTGAGAGCCTTGAATAAGTCCTCAAACCAACACATCACTCATTTGTAAGGCTTCCTTGAAGGCCTCCAAGTAGGATACAAGTGCCATGAGTAGGTTTTGTTCCCTAGAAATGGGTCTTAACACCTAAAAATGGTTAAGGGGGGAGTAAAATACTTAATCCATAATTGAACCTTCTCAAGCTCATGTGCCATGAAAAACACCTAGAAACCATGACATGAGCTCTCACTTCAATGTCTTTGGACTAAGATTTGGAAATGAGTTCCATTTATATGTTTTGCATACTACATATGCATCTCGGGGCCTTGACCATGGTTGTGGTAGGGAAACAAGCCTCAATCCATTAACCATGGTCAAGGGAGGGAAACAACAACTCAAGCCCCAAACATATCATATCTAGCTCAAGCACCATGAACAAGTCCTCATGTCACCACACAATACCATGGATGGGTCACAAGATCTTAGTTATCATCAAAGAATGAAAACAACTGCATTATAATATTGTTGAAGATTTTGAAGCTCAGGAGCCTTGAACAAGTCCTCAAACCAACATAACAGAACTTTGTCCTTTAAGAGGGATATAGGCATCATGATTAGGTTTTTTACATTGAAAATGGGTGTAGAGGCATAAACATGGAAAGTTGGAAACAATGGCCTAAAGCCATAAATAAACCTTCTCAAGCTCAACCACCATCGAAAACATATAAAAACCATGACACGAGTCCTCTCTAGGGAGTCTTTGGCATCCAAGTTGAATATGGGTGACATTGTGAGGTCTTCTTCATCATGGATGGGTCTTAGCTGGTTCATGACCTATGTAACATATCATGCACCTCAAAGGACCCTTGTAGGCTATATTTGGACTATTTAAGGGATACAAGTACAATAGAAATGGGTCTTGAGGGATTAACATGTAGGTTAAGGGCGAAATAAGGGTATTAATCCCTAACTCATGAACCTTCTTGATCTCAAATGACATGGTTAGGCTAGGAGGAAAAGACTTGGACCTTATTCCCTAAACATCACTTCTTAGGATCAATCACCATGAAGAACGCCTGCAAATTACCATAACACATGCCCTATTAGCTAAGGGGTTTTTAGCATCAGATTTGGAATATATGGAATCCATTAGGAGGTCTTGTGCACTGAGTTATATATATCACAAGATCTTGACCATGGTCGGGGAAGGAAAACAAGTTGTGCCTTAAGATATTGTTGAATATTCTTGATCTCAAGAGCCTTGATTAATGACTAGTGCTCGAGCCAACACATGAGTCCATTGTATGGGTAGTTTGCAAGATGATGAGTGTGTTATAAGAGTTAATAATTAACACATATGCATCTTGGAGGTAAGGGGTTACAGGGGTTAAGTTATAGAGGATAGTGGTTATGAATTATAAGGGTATAAAGGTTATACAAGTGATGGGTTATATTAGGGTTTATAGAGCTTAGGTGTGATTGAGTTATAATAGTTAGGTGTTAGGTGTCTTAGGTAATACCTTAATTCATCTACCAAAACTTGATTATATCCTAATGAATCATCAAACATAAAAATCAATACTATGCTCTTCACCTACTATGGAAAAAGGAGAAGTCTTTTATAAAAATTATTTTCAATGTTTTCCATTTCCATGTCTCACCTTTTTCCTCATATAACTTGTACCATTTATATGTTATATCTTCTAATATTGTATTTGGGAACATATGTAGCCATAACATCTCACACAATGTCCAATTAGATGAGTGTTTTCTCTAATATTATTCTAAAAAACAAGTGGTATTTCCCTTATTGATAAGAAATATTTGACATTATCCTTGGGGATAGCCTCAATACTCCAACATACTCCTGTATGCATCAAAATTTGACATGGTTAGACTAGATAGTTTCCTTGAAGGAATGGGAGGGTTTCGATGCTTAAGGATGTTTTATTTCCTTGCATAATACTTAGGGAGGGTTTGATTATTGAATTACCAAGTCAAGTTGATGTCACATAAGATTCAATTCACCCACCACAAATGTCATGCACCGACCCCGCATAGTGAGCAATGAATTGGGCCAACATTGAAATTTATTCAATATGTGTCGGTATGCATCGAAATTTGACATGGTTATACTAGCCACATGCCTTGACGGTATGGGAGGATTTCAAGACTCAAGTATGGATGATGTCCCCACATAATATTTGAGATCGTCCACATTTGCATCAACGTTCATCATGCACCTCTCATTGTCATCATTCATCATTCCCTTCTATAGAATCGTTGTCGGAACTATCTTGAAATTTGACATGGAACTTCCAATAAACCCATCACAAATTTCTTCCACTGAACCCGCATAGTGAGAAGTGAATGGGGCCAACGTTGAAAATTTTTCAATCTATTCTCGTATGCGTCGAAATTTGACATGGTTAGACTAGATAGTTGCCTTGAAGGTATGGGAGGGTTTCAATACTTAAGGATGTTTTATGTCCCCACATAATACTTAAGGAGGGTTTTATTATTGAATTACCAAGTCGATTTGATGTCATAGAAGCTTCAATTCACCCACCAAAAATGTCATGCACCGACCTTGCATAGTGAGCAATGAATGGGGACAACTTTGAAATTTCTTCAATATGTGTCTGTATGCATCGAAAATTGACATGGTTAGACTAGACACATGCCTTCATTCTATGGGATGGTTTCAAGACTCAATGTATGATTTCCCCACATAGTCTTTGAGACCATCCACATTTGCATCAGCGTTCATCATGCACCTCTCATTGTCATCATTCGCCATTCCCTTCTATAGAATTTTTGTAGGAACTATCTTGAAAGTTTACATGGACCTTCCAATACACCCATCACAAATTTCTTCCACCAGACCCGTACAGTGAGCAATGAATGGGGCCAAAGTTGAAATGTTTTCAATCTATTCCCGTATGCATAGAAATTTGACATGGTTAGAGTAGATAGTTTCCTTGAAGGTATGGGAGGGTTTCGATACTTAAGGATGTTTGATGTCCCCGCATAATACTTAAGGAGGGTTTGATTATTGAATTACCAAGTCGAGTTGATGTCATAGAAGCTTCAATTCACCCACCACAAATTTCATGCACCGACCCTGCATAGTGAGTAGTGAATGGGGCCAACATTGAAATTTCTTCAATATCTGCCTGTATGCATCGAAATTTGACATGGTTAGACTAGACACATGCCTTAACGGTATGAGAGGGTTTCAAGACTAAAGGATGTATGATGTCCCCACATAATCTTTGAGATCATCCACATTTGCATCAACATTCATCATGCACCTCTCATTTTCATCATTCGAAATTCCCTTCTATAGAAACGTTGTCGAAACTATCTTGAAATTCGGCATGGACATTCCAATACACCCATCACAAATTTCTTCCACTGAACCCACATAGTGAGAAGTGAATGGATGTCTCAATATTGTCCATGTTTTCATCAACGTTCAAGATAATGGATGTATCATTGTCATCATTCATTATTTCCATCTATATAATCTTTGTCAGAACTCTCTTGAAATGTCATGGCACTTCCAATACACCCATCACCAATTTCATCTTGCATCGACCTCACACATTGAACAGTGAATGGGGCCAACGATGAAATTTCTTCAAATTGTGCATGTATGCGTCAAAATTAGACATGGTTAGATTAGACATATGCCTTGACGGTATGAGAGAGTTTCAAGACTCGAGGATGTCTGATGTCTGCACATAATCTTTGAGATCATCCATGTTTTCATAAAAGTTCATAATGGATGTCTCATTTTCATCATTTGTCGTTTCCATATGTATAATCTTTGTTGGAACTCTCTTGAAATTTCATGGAACTTTCAATTCACCCACCACAAATATCATGCACCGACCCCACATAGTGAGCAATGAATGGGGCCAACATTGAAATTTCCTCAATATGTTTGTGTATGTGTCAAAATTTGACATGGTTAGACTAGACACATGCCTTGACAGTATGGGAGGGTCTCAAGACTCAAGGATGTATGATGTCCCCACATAATATTTGAGATCATCCACATTTGAATCAACATTCATCATGCACGTCTCATTGCCAATGTTTGTCGTTCCCTTCTATATAATTGTTGTTGGAACTATATTGATATTTGACATGGAACTTCAAATACACCCATCAAAAATTTCCTCCACCGACCCCAGACAATAAGCAGTGAATGGGGCCAACATTGAAATGTTTTCAATCTGTGCCTATATGCATCGAAATTTGACATGGTTAGACTAGATAGTTTCCTTGAAGGTACGGGAGAGTTTCTATACTTAAGGATGTTTGATGTCCCCACATAATATTTGAGATCATCCATGTTTGCATCAACGTTCAATATAATGGATGTCTCATTTTCATCATTCTTCATTGCCATCTATAGAATATTTTTCGGAACTCTCTTGAAATGTCATGACCCTTCCAATACACCCATCACAAATGTCATCTTGCACTGACCTCGCATAGTGAGCAGTGAATGTGGCCAACGTTGAAATTTCTTCAAACTTTGCATGTATGCATCGAAATTCGACATGGTTAGACTAGACACATGCTTTGATGGTATGGGAGGGTTTCAAAAATCAAGGATGTGTGATGTCCCAACCACATAATCTTTGAGATCATCCATGTTTGCAACAACATTCATAATGGGTGTCTCTTGTCATCATTAGTTGTTTCCATATGTAGAATATTTGTTGGAACTCTCTTGAAATTTCATGGAACTTCCAATTCACCCACCACGAATGTCTTGCACCGACCCTACAGAGTGAGCAATGAATGGGGCCAACGTTGAAATTTCTTCAATATGTGCATGTATGCATCAAAATTTTACATGGTTAGACTAGACACATGCCTTGACGGTAAGGGAGGGTTTCAAGACTCAAGGATGTATGATGTCCCCACATAATCTTTGAGATCATCCACATTTGCATAAACATTCATCATGCACCTCTCATTTTCATCTTTCGTCATTCCCTTCTATAGAAACATTGTTGGAACTATCTTGAAATTTGACATGGACCTTCCAATACACGGATCACAAATTTATTCCACCGAACCCGCAAAGTGAGCAGTGAATGGATGTCTCAATATCGTCCATGTTTGCATCAATGTTAAATATAATGGATGTCTCATTGTCATCATTCATTATTTCCATCTATATAATCTTTTTCAAAACTCTCTTGAAATGTCATGGCACTTCCAATACACCCATCACCAATGTCATCTTGCATCAACCTCGCACAATGAGTAGTGAATGGGGCCAACGTTGAAATTTCTTCAAACTATGCATGTATGTGTCAAAATTTGACATGGTTAGACTAGACACATGCCTTGACGGTATGGGAGGGTTTCAAGACTCAAGGATGTCTGATGTCCCTAGATAATCTTTGAGATCATCCATGTTTTCATCAACGTTCATAACGAATGTCTCATTGTCATCATTCATTGTTTCCATATGTATAATATTTTTTGGAACTCTCTTGAAATGTCATGGAACTTCCAATTCACCCACCGCAAATGTCATGTACCGACTCCACATAGTCAGCAGTGAATGGGGCCAACGTTGAAATTTCTTCAATATGTTCTTGTATGTGTCAAAATTTGACATGGTTAGACTAGAAACATGCCTTGATAGTATGGGAGGGTCTCAATACTCAAGGATGTATGATATCCCCACATAATATTTGAGATCATACACATTTTCATCAACATTCATCATGCACATCTCATTTCCAATGTTTGTCATTCCCTTCTATATAATTGTTGTCGGAACAATCTTGAAATTTGACATGCAACTTCAAATACACCCATCACAAATTTCTTCCACCGACCCCACACAGTGAGCAATGAATGGGGGCAACATTGAAATGTTTTCAATCTGTGCCCGTATGCATCAAAATTTGACATGGTTAGACTAGATAGTTGCCTTGAAGGTATGGGAGGGTTTCGATACTTAAGGATGTTTGATGTCCCCGCATAATATTTGAGATCATCCATGTTTGCATCAACGTTCAATATAATGGATGCCTCATTGTCACGTTTCGTCATTGCCATCTATAGAATATTTTTCGTAACTCTCTTGAAATTTCATGGCACTTCCAATACACCCATCACAAATGTCATCTTGCACCATCCCCACATAGTGAGCACTTAATGGGGCCAATGTTGAAATTTCTTCAAACTGTGCATGTATGTGTCAAAATTTGACATGGTTAGACTAGACACATGCCTTGATGGTATGGGAGGATTTCAAGACTCAAGGATGTCTGATGTCCCGACCACATAATCTTTGATATCATCCATGCAGTTTTCAATAACATTCATAATGGGTGTCTCATTGTCATCATTCGTTGTTTCCATCTATAGAATCTTTGTTCGAACTCTCTTGAAATGTCATGGAACTTCCAATTCAACCACTACAAATGTCATGCATCAACCCCATATAGTGAGCAATGAATGGGGCCAACGTTGAAATTTCTTCAATATGTGCTTGTATGCATCGAAATTTGACATGGTTAGACTAGACACATTCCTTGATGCTATGGGAGGGTTTCAAGACTCGTGAATGTATGATTTCCCTGCATAATATTTGATATCGTCCACATTTGCATCAACGTTCATCATGTTGCACCTCTCATTGTCATCATTCGTCAATCCCTTCTATAGAATCATTGTCAAAACTATCTTGAAACTTTAGAAGGAACTTCCCTTCTATAGACCTTTTTTCACAACTATCTTGAAATTTGACATGGAACAGACTATCCATGTAAAATTTCAGTGCATGTCAAATGTGTATAGAGTATCCATGTCAAATTTTGGTGCATACAGAAACATTTTGAAAAAATTTCAACATTGGCCCCATTCACAGGTCATTGTTTCCCATTATGTACTCTATCCCTAGTACAACGTATTTTAATAGTTGTTTCCTTTAAAATTCGATCGATAAGAAAATTAAAACGAAACAAGGACGTGATGAGATGGTATATAGAGTGGTTGTGTGAGTGATCTTTGAGTATAAAGATGAATGAATGAAATTCTCTTGGTTTCAAGAATAATTTATTCTCTAATAAACAAGGCCAACCACGTGAAAGTGGAATCTCATATGGCCCCTCCCCCCCTCGCATCGTTCTCAATTTCCCAATACCCAATCTATAAAATAGAAAAGAAACAAAAGAAACATAGTAATCATGCATAGAAACTACCAAAACAAAAATGAATAAAACTTAAAAACATGTAATTAACCCAGATAAAAAAATTATTTAAAGAGAATAATTCATACAAATTAAAATATCTAGTTACGTACCTCATTGACCAACGCAACATTTGTATCATCCTTCTTCTGTATCTTCTTCTTGATCATCCAACTTGACATATGTATCAACATCCGGTTCAGAAACAATGTTGAAAGGATTGATGATATCATCATCATCATCAATGTCATTTTCGAGCATATCTTTATCGATATCATCATCAAGAACTAGCGCATTGTCTCCTATGCCTGGTTCATCTTATTCATCTATCAACCCATATTATGCTCTCTCTAGCTCTACATCATCTTCTTCTTCAATATCATCTTCCTCATCTACAATATACTTTACAGGCCTTCCTCTTGGATCATATCTAACAACAAATGACCAATCCCTCTTACTTGGAACTTTTGAGTAAAAGATTTGTTCACATTGACTTGGAAAAACATAGCGGTCATTTTCTTTTTCAAAAACTATTTTTTTAATTATCGAAAAATCCGTTGGCATGTTGAATAACGATTCTTTCCTCATCATGTTCATGCATTTGTAACCTATACTATTTGACATTGAACAAAACTAATTCGAAGGAATTAAAGTCACACTCAATTATATCATTCAAAAATCCATAGTTTCTATTTTTAGATTCTCAAGGATGTTTGTCACTCCCAGAGGAAACATTAGTGACCTGGAATACTGCAGTTATCCCATTATCATAAGTTTTTTCTGGTTTCATCCAACTGTTTGATGCAAAATTTACGACCATTGCACCACATAGCCTTGTGGTGTTTCAACTGCAATATGCCAGACATGTAAAAGATGCATTTTTGATTAATAATAAACAAATTTATATCACTTGGAAAGTATAATATGAAAAAAACACACCTACAGTCACATTAATATAATATAAAGTAACTGAATAAAATGGGTTAATTTTCTTGCCTTTCCATCTTTCAAACAATATGCTAAATCTATTTCCCTCTGCGTAACATCGGAATCTCCATTACGACGAGCTTCTCTAACCAATCCAGACAGTTCTTTCCATGATAACCTACCACCATGACGTTATTTACATCTATCAATCCATAACTTCATCCAGTCAAGAATGTTTGCAATGTATAAATGTAGTGCATCCCAATCTTGAGCAACTGACCGATCAAAAAATCGCAATCACCAATATTTAATATTAGTTATAACCATGATAATATTAATAAATGATGAAAGAAGAAATATTAAATGAATATGATTATATACACAAAAAAACTAAAAAAATATATATACTTATTAAAAATATCCACAATTTAATTACCTCTCACTTTCTTCATTGTACCTTTCCCCAACAACTGCTCCCTTTTCAAAAAAATTGATGGAGTTCACATCCCAAATGAAATACATTGCATGCATAGCTTGCACTACTAATTTAGGAAGATACTGACTAATATACACCATGGATTCATATACCAAATATCCCTCCACCATAGAACCCTCAGGACGTGCTCTTTGTCTAACCAAATCCTTCAATGATTTCAAGTGCCTCTCCACCATCCACATTGACCTTGTGTGTATAGGTCCACACATTTCAATATCCTCAACTTGGTGTATGAGGTAGTGTTCTTGTGCATTGAAAAATGTTGGAGGTAGATACTTCTGCATTTCACACATTAGCCAGTGAATTTCTCTCTTCCAATAATTTATATCATCTTCATGTATTTCTTTCAATGACAACCATATACATATCATGACGCAAGAAAATAACATGTTTCAAAAAAAAATAATACATATTATATTACAAGTAAAACACATGTCATTAAG
Organism: Picea engelmannii; assembly: GCA_009831015.1. Lineage (NCBI taxonomy): Eukaryota > Viridiplantae > Streptophyta > Pinopsida > Pinales > Pinaceae > Picea > Picea engelmannii. The sequence goes on along the minus strand of ML788163.1, from coordinate 406,835 downwards.
TACAACAAAAATTTGAATTTTTTTTTTTACATATATATTGCAGCTACTTACCTAATGTATTTTCCAAGATCATATATAACTTGTTTGAAGTTGTTGTCAAATTCATTTGGGAGAGATAGAGGTAGAACATATTATAACAATAAAAACGAATCGTTACTTGTTCAAAACTAGACAAAAAAATAAAAATATCAAAAAATGTATACAACCAGTATATAAATATGAATATTAAAATGATTAATTACCTTAATGAAGGTATGTCGATCATGTGTTTTTACCCCACCAAATTCACCTTTCTTCGTTAAGATATTATTTATGTTTGAACAAAAACCTGTGGGAAATTTAACTTTTTGAATGCCCTCTTTTACACCATTACTTTTCTTCTTTGTTAATAACCATGGAAGGTTATTTTGGTCTCCATCATTATTTGATCAAATCACACTTTGCATTGCATTGATTGGCTTCCTGAATGTCATTACAAATTTTGACAATTTTTTCATTATCCCTCCTGCCATCTATGATTCACCATAATGTTTTTGTCACATTCTTCCTGATATGCATTGTATCAAATAAATGAACTATTTTTAGTTCCTTATAGTAAGGAAACCTCATGAATTGAGTGGGACAACATTTCATTCCTCGTGGAAGCCCATTATTACTACCTTCACGATGATGACATTGATGAAGCATAAAAAAAATCAGAACACTATTTATCAAATGCGGTAAAATAAAATGAATAATTAAAATAAAATTTCAAAACATGATTCCATTTACAATACATAAAAAAAATGTGTACCTCGAGGATTAAGTCTGTCATATTCCAACTTCCATAGGCGAGGTGTCATTCTTTGTGGTTTTAGTCCAATCTCTTGTTTCCCATTGAAAATATATTTTTCAGTAGTACGATACTTATGGTTCTTAGAAAGGAAGTGTCTATACTCATCAAACACATCCTTTCCTAAACTTTTTGACTGGCGATATTTCATCTTAGGACCATAAACTGGACATGCAAATTTACCCTTTGTTTGAAGACCTGCAACAGATGGATTAATGTGAATTATTAATATACAAAATGATTATTTAAACAACATGCATGATATATTCAATTAATTATATAAAATACCTGGAATAATCATTGTCAACATTATGTGCTCCCTCTTTATTGACATCCAAGGAGGAATGTTATTGTTGATAACAAAAATAGGCCACATTGAGTAAACAGACCAAATCTCTCCAAATGGATTAACATCGTCAGTTGCCAATGAAATCCTAACATTATTAGGTTTATCTGTAAATTCTGGACATTTTGCAGCAATTTCCTTAAATGCATAACCATCTTCAGGCATTCGAAGAAAGCCATATTCAATTCTCTTTTGTGCATGGTAATCCATAAACTGTGCTATGCTTTGGCACTTGAACTGTCGCTGCAAACGTGGAATTATGGGAATATGTCAGAGAACCTTTCGAGGAACCATTTTTTTTACTTGATCGGTTCGATATCTACTAATACCACATACCTGAAATTTTGTTTTCAATGCATGTTGTCCATAATATATAATATGATCAATAGGACATACATTTATAATTTGATACTCCATTCCAATATCTTTCATAATGGCATGTAAATATTGATATGGAAGAGGTAAAGTATTTGACGAGGGTAACATAAATTCACCTAACAATCTAAAACATAAAAATTAAATAGTTAATGTAAAGAATAATAATTGTAAATATTGCATTTTTATTTTAGACATTAATTAACACTAAAAAAAATGGGGAAAATTCAACCTATATGTAGATGTGATGAAACATATTACATACCTTAGGATCTATATCATACAAGTGTTCGACAAATGATTCGTAACCTTTAAGTTCACCAACAACAATGTAGTGGAGAGAAGATTTTATCTTGACCCTTTATAAAGTCGTTTATTTTCCTTTTCAATTTGAGGTTCATCATAAATACCATCACTATTGTCCCCATGATCCTCATCTGGATGACCAAATAAGTCTTGGATCATTTGATTTGTCCCATCATATTGAACTATGTTATTATTGTCATCTACTTCCATGGGATCATTAACTTGATCTTCATTATCTACTTCATGTTCTTCATCTTGTACAACATCATTTCTGCTACTACTTAGTGCTTTGTGCATAAAGTTAGGGGGCAAATCTAACTTTATAATTACAAACAATCATGAAAAATTAGTGCATGTATAAAACAATATAAAAGTTTGAGAATACAATAAATATTAAAATATATAATGAATGTATATATATCTAATTACCATGGGACAATATCCATTTGATCCGCCATCCATGTGCCCATATTTTCTACAATGTTTTTTAGTTGTTTCTATTAAAACTCTTTTGGGAAGTCTAGTACAACAATTTTTTTGAGGGCAATAAAATTTACCGTCACCCTTTTCACCCTCTTTAATTTTTTTCTCAACTCTAACGTTTTCTGACATTCTTGCCCACAGACATATACTGAAAAAAAAATACATGTTTTTGGTTCGCCAAGAAGACCGACTTATACCCTTTTTGAATTGTCATTATTATAGAAAACTTGTCGCAACATCTGTAAAATGAAACATATATATATATATATATATATATATATATATATATATATATATATATATATATTATAACGTCGCAATTCCGACGATAGTTGACCAAGTTAAAGTTGACTTGGAAAAATACTAGGCGACCGTTGCGATGGGGAAAACCTAGTTTCCATACCATCGCAAGTGCGGCGAATATTTCACCAATGTCTCAAGAGAGACAAAAATGCAATGTCGTTGCAAGAGCAATGTCCTCCTAACTTCGTCGCAAGAGAAACATGTTTTTGTACTACATCGCAAGAGTGACGTTATCAGGCAATATGGAGAAAAAAATTTAAAATTTCCTATATTTTTCGACAGTATGACCAATTTTGTCCATAACATCGCAAATAGAACGTCAACATTTTTCCAATATGTACTAGTGTTTTAGTGTAAGATCCATGACTCATCTTGTTGGTTGGCATGCTTTGAAGGATGGTGATCATTTCTTTTGGGTCTTGACAAGTCCTTTCTCCTCGCCATATGCATTCGTTGGTTGGCATGTTGGTAAGCCTTCCTTGCATAAAGTTTTCAAGGTCATGAAGTCTGCATGTAAAAAAAAGTATGCATAGTACCTCTACACAAGTGTCATGCCACTTGAGTCCAAGTAGTTGCAAACGTGGAATTATGGGAATATGTCATAAAACCTTTTGAGAAACCATTTTTTTTACTTGATCAGTTCGATATCTACTGATACCACATACCTCACATTTTGTTTTCAATGCATATTGTCCATAATATATAATATGATCATCAAGACATGCATCTATAATTTGATACTCCATTCCAATATCTTTCATAATGCACGTAAATATTGATATGGGCGAGGTAAAGTATTTGACGAGGGTAACATAAATTCACCTAACAATCTAAAACATAAAAAATAAATAGTTAATGTAAAGAATAATAATTGTAAATATTGCATTTTTATTTTAGACATTAATTAACACTAAAAAAAAATGGGGAAAAGTCAACCTATATGTAGATGTGATGAAACATATTACATACCTTAGGATCTGTGTCATACAAGTGTTCGACAAATGATTCTTAACCTTTAAGTTCACCAACAACAACGTAGTGGAGATAAGATTTTCTCTTGGCCCTTTATAAAGTCGTTTATTTTCCTTTTCAATTAGAGGTTCATCATAAATACCATCACTATTGTCCCCATGATCCTCATATGGATGACCGAATAAGTCTTGGATCATTCGATTTGTCCCATCATATTGAACTATGTTATTATTGTCATCTACTTCCATGGAATCATTAACTTGATCTTCATTATCTACTTCATGTTCTTCATCTTGTACAACATCATTTATGCTACTACTTAGTGCTCTGTGCATAAAGTTAGGGGGCAAATCTAACTTTATAATTATAAACAATCACGAAAAATTAGTGCATGTATAAAACAATATAAAAGTTTGAGAATATAATGAATGTATATATATCTAATTACCATGGGACAATATTCATTTGATCCACCATCCATGTGCCCATATTTTCTACAATGTTTTTTAGTTGTTTCTATTAAAACTCTTTTGGGAAGTCTAGTACAACAATTTTTTCAAGGGAAATAAAATTTACCGTCACCCTTTTCACCCTCTTTAATTTTTTTTTCCCAACTCTAACGTTTTCTGACATTCTTGCCCACAGGCATATATTGAAAAAAAAAATACATGTTTTTGGTTCGCCAAGAAGACCGACTTATACCCTTTTTGAATTGTCATTATTATAGAAACCTTGTCGCAACATCTGTAAAATGAAACATATTTATATATTTTATAACGTCGCAATTCCGACAATAGTTGACCAAGTCAAAGTTGACTTGGCAAAATACTAGGTGACCATTGGGATGGGGAAAACTTAGTTTCCATACCATCGCAAGTGCGACGAATATTTCACCAATGTCTCAAGAGAGACAAAAATGCAATGTCGTTGCAAGAGCGATTTCCTCCTAACTTCGTCGCAAGAGAAACATGTTTTTGTACTACATTGCAAGAGTGACGTTATCAAGCAATATGGAGAAAAAAAATTAAAATTTCCTCTATTTTTCGACAGTATGACCAATTTTGTCCATAACGTCGCAAATAGAATGTCAACATTTTTCCAATATGTACTAGTGTTTTAGTGTAAGATCCATGACTCATCTTGTTGGTTGGCATGTTTTGAAGGATGGTGATCATTTCTTTTGGGTCTTGACAAGTCCTTTCTCCTCGCCATATGCATTCGTTGGCTGGCATGTTGGTATGCCTTCCTTGCATAAAGTTTTCAAGGTCATGAAGTCTGCATGTAAAACAAATTATGCATACCTCTACACCAAGTGTCATCCCAGTTGAGTCCAGGTAGTTGCATCTCTTTTGTAATATCCTCTTTGTACACAAAACATAATTAAGTAATTAATTACAATGAGGTAGTGTAAAAATATTTTTACACTTATTTTGTTTTTATTTTTTATTTTTTATAATGAACATGTAAGGTATTTCCAATCACAATCAATACATAACATTGTAATTTTAATACATAAATACATCAGCGAAGACATAATCTAAGTTTAACAACATTTAAAATTAACACAGTGTCAACTTTTCAACAAGGTCAAGATGAATCATCAAAACTTTAATGAGTCTATTGCGCATAAATTCTAACATCATAACATGAGAGATTAACAATAAAAGAATTTCTACCCGACCAACCTACCCTGCAAGGTTAGGACCTTCATGACACATAATCGGCGCCCAAATCCAGAATTCATACGATTGATTTTGACCATTTAAAGTCTCGGGAGTGATAGTTGTTTTGAGGAACATGAATATATCTACACCCTTAAAAAATCATGTCTATAATTTAATTACATTCACAATGACAATAAAAAATAAGACCTCATCTCAATGGACAAAGATCGCTTTTGAAAAGAAGAATTTACCTTTTAATTTTAAAGATGTTATAACATAAAACAATGTATTTGTGTTAGGTTCGTATGTCTAAAATTTTAACTTGCAAAAGAGCCCAAGTATAACTATATCAAGCTGACACAAATGATTAAATTCTCTTTATTCCCCAAGACCTATACATGGATATCACAAAATTTAAAGGTTCTATAAAAATATATTGGTACAATGTCAATAAAAGTAACCATTTTATTTTCGAGGTAATAATTTAATCACTCACATTTAGTCTTGACATAGACATACAACTATATTGATATCGTTACTAAAAGTGGTCATTCTCTAAATTGTTTAATCTCAAGGTAACTAACAAAATTATCTTCTTAGTCAAGGGTTTCCAAGGGTGCACTCTGGTGGTGCCGAGGATAAGGTCGAGTATCCTACTATCAAATTTAAGATCGCAATTAATTGAGGACAACTATTGTAAAAGAAATTCTAGTTAATAATTACTCTTATCCCAACAAGTTATAACTTATTTATTTCTAAATCATTGTTGAATGTAATAGAGACTATTTCTTAATAAAAATTCATTAAACAATAATAAAATTTATTTAAAGAGATCTTGAACAATAGCTTCTTCTCAAGGTTACAAGCTTTATCATTACATTATTTTATCTTATAGTATCTTATCTGAATATTGGAGCAGCGTAATAATTCTAGACCAACATTTTATCCTCTTAAATTTTAGTCACCGATTTAAGTGTCTATTATTTTTTTTTTCAGTCTCTTTCTTTGCATAAAATCAACTTGAAATCATACCATTCTTCTTCTTTTAATTTTTCTTGTCCCTATACATAATATTCCTCTAGTATTAAGATAGAGACAATCCTCAGCGATTTTCCAACATTTTATCCTCTTAAATTTTAGTCACCGATTTAAGTGTCTATTATTTTTTTTTTCAGTCTCTTTCTTTGCATAAAATCAACTTGAAATCATACCATTCTTCTTCTTTTAATTTTTCTTGTCCCTATACATAATATTCCTCTAGTATTAAGATAGAGACAATCCTCAGCGATTTTCCAGGATTAAACAATTTACTACAACATTTGCGCTAATTACAATGAGCCTTAATCCACCTATATGTTTTTGCACTCATCTACTGGAATAAATAAGTAAGGAAAGATTACGCAAAGTAGCGAAACAGAGGTAGATATTTGTTTATTTCAATATCGACTGAGATTTGACATGAATGATCGAATTATCAAAATTGGGGATACCCACAAGGCCAGAGTTATCCGACCCTCTCGACTGTTACGGAGATAATAGTAAGATTGATACAATACACAGAAAATCACAATACGGAAATTTACAGAGCTTGGCAATTCGCGAAGGGAATGTACCTTATTACTATGCTTTTCATTATAAATATATAAAACTAGATTTCAGAATCCAATACCTCAATTCAAAATCAATCCATTCACACATAATTTTATCAATAATTATTTTAAAATATCGAAACAATATATGGAGTATTCATTGATTTCCAATGAAAATTTACATTAAGTAACAATTCATAAATTTCATATGACCAAAACCATGGAAACATTGTAACCCAGAGAGTAAGCTAAGCGAATGATCTTCAGTAGTTGACCTGAAAAGTTGCGTCTGTCTTTAGTTTGTTAATCGAGAGACTTCACTGATACCTCCCAGTCAATGCTAGGGGTACTCTTCTTCCCCCTTATCCTCTCGAGACGCAAAGGGGCTACACACAAGAAATCTAGAAAATCAATAGCACCCAAAACTTACCTCATAAGGAAGAGCTTCCACTCCTTTCAAGATTTGGAACCCAACTCTCACAAGTAAAACTTAGTCAAAGAAATTTTGGCAGCATAACAGTACTAACAAAATTGAGTTCCTTTTCCCCTCTTCTCCAATTATTTTATAGATTTTTTCTCAATGACACTTGTCCTCATGCAAAAATAATTATTTTTTTCTAAATTGATTAAAGGATTATTCACATATTAGCATCTTCCGTGAGCGTTAGGGTTCCTGAGACGTGCTTTCGATCGGCCCCCTTGTGTTCTCGTGCAGGCCGTCATGGCCCCCTATGAGGGGGGGGATCCACCCCCTAGGTCCTCGTCCTCAGATCTACAGGCCTTCCAGGCCCTGATCTCCTCCTACACAAAGGTTCACAAGGAAGCTCCTTCCTGATTTGTCAACAAATTGGGAGAAATTCCAAAGGTGGTTATGCATCCTTCTTCAGCCCGCTCGCTAGCTATTAGACTGGCTGACAATGGATTGATAGGGAATTTCACGGGATTTTGGCCCTACCCCAAATCCATGCATCACTGGCTGAAACTGAACTGGCACAAATTGATCTAAGGTCAGATGTCTGCAACCTTTTGCGGTAAGGGTTTCTTCGCTTTCTTATTTAAAAAAAAATATAAAATAATGATATGATCTTCCGAAGCGACCCATATTTCATGGTTTCACGAGGAATGTAGCTCAATAAATGGACTCCAGGCTTCAGCCTAGAAAATGATATCCCTTTAGCAGTCCCTGTTTGAGTAAGATTGTCGTTCCTCCCATTACACTGCTGGAATGATGAAACCCTAAGAAATATCGACAAATCACTAGAGAAATATATCGATCGTGTTGAACCACGAGAGGGACTTCAAGCCTGCGCCAGACTATGTGTGGAGGTGGATCTGGAAAAAGGTCTCCCAAAAGAAATCCAGTCGAATCTAAATAACTGGTCTTATATTCAACAAGTAGATTACGATAAAATCCCCTTCAAATGTAAATCATGTCATGAATATGGACATTTTTCAAAAAAATTCCCTCAATTCTAGGAAGCCCCGGAGCAATATCTGAAACAAGACCATTGATAACAACCAAAAAGGAAAACAACTACTGGAAAAAATCCCATGAACCCTCCACAAGGACAAGGAGAAAAATCTTCAGGCCCGAGATAAAGGCCTCCAAGCTCCCCTCATAAAGGAGAATCAAGCCATAATCGGTATGTTGACCTACCAACAGAAGGTAACATGGAGGACCTCAGGGATCACTAGGAATAAAATGGAAAAAAGAGACAAGAAGGAATAGAAGAGGAAATCGGAAAAGGTAAAGAAAAATTCAAGTGGGGAATCCACAACAAAATCTCCTCCAAATATCTCCCCAGAGCTCCTAGACTTTTCAGAAGATGAAATACAGGGCACTTTTGATAGTGACATAGACCTAGAGATCACCCAACCAACTACAACAAAAAAACTAGGAAGAAAATCTCAAAGAAACAAAAGAGAATCGACTGCAGATAGAAAGAAGGAGTTAGGCATCCAAAAAACAATCGAGGAAGCACTAAAAAAGAAGACAAATACGGGAAAAATAATTCATCCCATCATAAGGGAGCAACATCTCAACCCTCTAAAGGAGGGGCCCCAAAACCCTATGATAAATGATGAAATTTGTCTCGTGGAACTGTAGAGGACTAGGGAGCAGGGACAAAAAAGAAGAAGTTCGAAAATTACTAAAAAAAAAATCCCTCAATCCTCCTACTCTAGGAGACAAAAATGAGGGATCTAGAAACCCTCCAAGAATTGCAAAGAATATGGAAAAAAGGGGAAGGAAAAACAATCAGTTCCAGAGGAGCCTCTGAAGGAATCGGTACAATTTGGAATGAAGAAGAATTCATGCTAGAGGAGCAGTTGCAGTCCCAGTTCTGGATGAAGGTATCTCTAACTAGGAAATCCACATGTTTGCTCTACTCAATCATAAATGTTTACATGCCAAATAATTATCTGGAAAAAGTTGAATGCTAGTGATCCCTTCAGGATCCGGCCATTGAAACCCTCCCTCAAAACTTGATTATTGTTGGGGACTTCAACACCATAAGAGGATTAAAGGAAAAATGAGGGGGTACTATCGTGAGGGATCAATTTAGGGAAAAAATAGATGATCTAATCTCGGATTTGGATCTCTTTGATGTTCCCCCTTCTAAACTTTTGTACATTTGGAACAACAGAAGAGAAGGACCAGGTCACATTGCGGCTAGGCTTGACCGGTTTTTAATAAGCATCTCTTTTCGGGCCCATCCAGAAAAATCCTTCTCTTTGATCCTCCCATGGGAAGGATCAGATCATCGACCTATCTCTTTATTGTTGGAGCCAAAAAAAAAATGGGGTCCTACCCCTTCATATTCAACCCCTTATGGATGGATCGACCGGATTTCTTTCCCTCTATCGCTCAAATCTAGAACCAGTGGATTATAGGCTCTCCAATCTATATCTGGGAGTAGAAGATGAGGTTGGTGAAAGGACTTCTTAAAGCTTGGGAAAAAACCTCCTCGATCCCGATCCAAAATAAGGTTAAAGAAAAAAAGCTTCAGCTTGAAAATATACAAGAGGAAATGGAAACAAAAGAAGTTCAACAAATCCATATAACGTCTAAGCAAAAAATTCACAGAGTATATTCAAGCACTAAACGAAGAAGAAATCATTTGGAGGCTAAAATCCATAATTCTTTGGTTGAAAGTAGGGGACCAAAACACCTCCTTCTTCCATAGGCAATCAAAAGCCAAACTTTGGTCAAATAAAATCTCTGAAATCAAAACTCTAGAAGGAGAAACCATTAAGGATTTTGACCAAATCAAACAACAAACTTCTAGACATTTTCACAAGCTCTACACTTCAAATAGAAGATCAGAGGAAGCCCTCACTGACTATCTTCTCAGCCATATTCGAAGAAAATTTTTGGATGAAGACAATCTAAATCTCAACCGACCAATTGAAGAAGCAGAAATTCCAAAATCACTCAATCAATTCAACGAAGATAAAGCTCTGGGGCTAGATGGTTTCACCCTTCATTTCTATAAAAAATGTTGGCACATAATCAAGCAGGACTTCATCAGAATGATAAGATTCGTGCATAAATAAATAAAAAATGGGAGGATCCACCAACTCCTCCTTCTTAGCGCTTATACCAAAAGAACATGGTGCTTCTGCCTTAGATAGATTTAGACCCATTTCTCTTTGTAATACATCTTATAAAATAATGGCCAAAATCATTGCTAACAGGGTGAATTCTTTTCTCATATCTCTAATCCTTCCTAATGAAGGAGGATTTGTGGCAGGCCAACAAATTTGGGACAAATTTATTCTAATGCAAGAAGAAATCCACTCCAACAAATCTTGGGGGGAACCAAGTATGGAAATTAAATTGGATATGGAAAATGAATTTGATAGAGTATAACATGATTTTATTTTCAAGGTTATGAAAAAATTTGGGTTCAGTCGAGAGTTTCTATCATGGACGGGAGATTGCATTGTGTCCCCTTGGATCGCCCCCCTCTTAAATTGAAGACCAACTCCCTTCTTTATGGCCTCCATATGACTAAGGCATGGCTTCCCACTCTCCCCTCTTTTGTACGTGATCATGCCAGGGGCTCTCAATTGAATGCTGGAGTGGGAAAGAATCAACAACTCAATTCCAGGAATCAAAATAGCTTAGGGTATCAAACACATAAATCACTCACAATTTGTTGATGATAAGATCCTCTTGAGTGGAGCTTAAAAAATTATGGAAAGAAGAATAAACCAAGTCCTAGACACCTTCCTCTTAGTTTCGGGTGGGCTCCTAAATAAGGCAAAATGTCAAATCTATGTGTGGAATGTTTCAGCTAATATCAGAGCAGTGATCACTCAAATTATGGGCTTTGGCATTTCAAGTGATCGGAAAACTTTCAAATACCTTGGACTACCTTTATGCTTAAAATTGCTCCCTGGTGAGTATTGGCACCTCTCTCTTCAAAAAGTCAGGGAAAAGATGGAGTCCTGGGGTCAAGGTGGCTCAATCCAGCAGGGAGGGTGATCTTGATAAAATTAGTTCTATCCACCCTACCCCTCTTCCAATTCTCCTCCCTACTTTCCCCAAAGGGAGCACTGAAAAATATGGCCCAGCTCATCGGCAAATTCCTGTGACAAGGGGGAAAATCCAACTCCAAAAAAATTCATCTAGTGAACTGGGATATAGTATCCACACCCAAAAAAGAGTGGGGGACTGGGAGTCAGAGACCCCGAAGTGGAAAATATAGCAATGGGAGCCAAGATTCTCTGGAGGATAGTGTTGGGAAGAAAGGAATGGTGGAAAATGGCTATACTAAAAAAAAATAGGCTGGGAGGAAGAAAAAGATGCATGGATAACATGCTTGACCCCCAACCTGGATCGCAAATATGGAAACTGATAAGAGTTTTCATTCCCTTCTTTAAGGAGCATCTCTCGTGGATCCTTGGAAATGGAAAACTGATCAGGCTATGGAAAGATCTGATTTTGGGAGTCGATCTCACCTACCGAGAGGCATAATTTGCAGACCTGAAAAGATGGTTGATAGTCGAGCAAAAACACACTCTCTTTGACATCTCAACATGGAACAAAAATGGCAGCTGGAAGGAGTGGATTTTGGGAGGAGTCCTAGCTCAAATGTCCAGTCAAGCTCAATTTCTTATTTCAACCCTTAAAGGAGAAGCACCTATTCTCAATGATATTCCAGACAGTCGTGGCTAGGGAACAAATGGGTATACAGTAAAATAAGGATACACCACTCTTCTCTCCTCTTTAAGGGTGATCCAGACCTCAGCAAAATGGAAAAATGTTTGGAGCCAATACGCTCTACCCAAAATGCACATCTTTATTTGGTCCCTAGCTAATGGAAAATTTCTAACGGGTGAAAACCTGATGAAAATAGGTTTCCACGGTCTCTTCAACTGTCCCCCTTTCCAAACTAGTCAAAACACCATCTAACACCTCTTCTGGGATTTCCCCTTTTTGACAATAGTCTGGAATGTTGCTTTTGGAGATCTGACTCGAAAAATAAGATGGCCCTCTTATCTAAATCTTTTCTTGGGAAATTGGGAAAAATTCTACCAGGAAACATTTCGGGGTAAACCAATCTTTAAAAGATTGTGGAGGTCCCTCCCCAAGTACATTTGTTGGCAGATTTGGCTAGCAAGAAACAAAAAAATCTTCTAGGGAAAAATATCCCTTCCACAAAGTGTTGTTGGCAAGGCCAAAATGCTTCTTTCAGAGGTAATGAACATTAAATCATTGAACATAGAAGATCCGTCCAACTGGAGTATCTTAGAAAAGGCTTGGATCACAAGCTTCAACCTTCAATCTGGTAAAAACTCTCATTCAGTGAAAAGATCGCGCCGACAACTTCATACTCTTCATAGCATAAATGACTGGATTCAAAATCAACTGACTCATACACTTTATTTTGATGGCGCTTCAAAGTGAAACCCAGGGGAGGCAGGTGCAGGGGGGGGGGGGGGGNGCATTACTCAAAGGACTCCAACTAGCAAAGACCCGCCAAATTTCCATTTTGAATGTTATAGGAGACTCTAAGACAATCATAAGGATAATGGTCCAGGGAATAGACCCAAAAAAATTGAGTCTAAAAAGAATTATTGATCGAATACGTGTAGAATCAAAGTCCCTCAAGCCAACATTCTTTCACATTCTGAGGGAAAACAACATGGCAACAAACAAATTGGTGAATGAATCCATAGGGAAACCTCCTGGAACCTTAGGGGTGGAGGGTGTTGAAGTCTTAGCCCCCTTAGCCTAATGCGACACATTACTAGGTGTCAGTGCACAAAGGTTAGAGGAGGAGCCACTTGGAGCTCCAACGCAAAAGGGGACAGGTGGAGCAGGCATGTGGCCAGCGAAAGTGGGGAACAGTGGAGAAGACAGGTGGAAAGTGTGAATTTGACGTCTCATCGGCCAAGTACAGACGAGGTTAACAAGTGTGAAAGTTGTTTGGTGTAACTCGTTCTGACGGGTTTAATGGCTCCGTTAGCCAATCTAAGAATCCTAAAAGAAACGAATAAAAGAGAGAAATAACTAACTAATTAATAAACACTATATATATGTGTACATATGCTCTAATGTAGCTGTAGTTATTGTATTTAAGCAGAAGATATACAAGTGTCATTTATTTACATGATTTACAAGCTGCAATTTTTAATCGAAACTTACGAAAATCAATGAAAAAATGATTGCTTCTAGGAAGCAGATAAAGAAAGTACATAAAAATATTTATTGTTTTTCTTTTATAAATTTAAAGAATCTTGCAAAAAAGTTAATGAAACATGAACATGTGAATAGTCAAAGCTGAACCATACATTCTAGTTTCAATGATATGTAGATGACAGAAAAATACAAAGAAGCTATCATGTCAGTGAATTAGTGACGTGTATCCAAGCATCTGCATGAGTGGTGAACATCCAACTGCCATGCTCAAGAGAGAAATCTGCAATGAACCTTGTGATTGTTCTAAATAAATTCAGAACATGTATTGACAGCTTAGGTTTTAATGACAGAAAAGGAAACACAAACATAAACCTGTGATCTCATAATTATACATGATTACAGCAAGATAAATCTGGAAGCAATCTATGCATTTTATCATTCAATTTAAAACTCAAAGATAAACCCCATTATTTAAATAGAAGATATGATCACAACATTTGTATTTTGAGAAGCAAATGATAGATGGTATTTATAATATAAACCTCCTACACATCACAAATCATTTAATCTAAAGATATTAGACCTGCACATGTCACAGGATTAACAAAACATAAGTAAAAACATTATAAACAAAAGGCTAAAGCCAAAATGCATATATATCGTTCTATTAATTTTTGGGATCACTTGTCCATTCTGTAGTCCTGGAAGAATTTTTTTGGATAATAGACTTTTAAAGATTGGAAAAATTAATATATAAATGATAATAATTAACCATGTATTGATAAAAATGACTAAAGCTATTAAAATCAATGCATAATCAATTATTCAAATAATATGAATATATTATATGAAAATAAAACCATTTTACTCACAGGACAAAAGCCATTAAGCAACCTGGAATTCCATATTCTTCTTTAAAAATACTCGTCCATTCTCCCAAAGATTCCAGCCATCCATTACTCCATTTGAAAAGAAATAAAAATCTTACAAAAGCAATAATATACAAAAGAGAAAGGATTAAAATCCTCCTTTCCAATTCTTGATCTCCTTTGGCTCTGATCTTTCTCAGATATTTATAAAATGAATGAACAGTCTGGGCATCACTAATAATTTCCACCACCTGAAAATTTTCCTCGTAAAGAGACCCAAATATCTCTCAAATCGTCCATTTGTTTGGGAAAATATCTACGTGGAAGGTAAATGGGTCAATTTGGGTTCTGGGTTTTCAACCGTTTCTTCAAATTCCTCATGGTTTGGTTGCAATCAGTCTTGCAAAATCATGTGTCTGATCTTGACGCCTTTCCAAATTTTATTTGTTGTTGCTCATAAAATTATTTGTAGCAATCCAATATTATTTTGGGATCAATCATGTTGAATGTATTTGGATAATAAAATCAAGCCATGATCAGATCCGTATCAAATATTTGATAATAAAAACCTGTGAAACAAAAAGAAACCTAAATTAATAACCTAAAAATTGAGAATAAAACAAAATCTAGAACAATAAAATAAAAAATGAATTTAAACTAACTATAAGTTATAAACAAACATTGTTTAAAATAATCATAAAACTCTAGAAGCTTCAAGTTAATGGAGAAGAGAAAAAATATTAATTTTAGTTTTTTACAAAATCAAACAAATGATAGATAATTCTTTTTTATTTATTATTATTATTATGAGATGCAAAATAAAAAAAGAATTTAATTAATTAATATCACCAAATGATTTTATGAAAATGAGAAACCAACCAAGATATTATTTGATGAAGTATTGAACACATTATTCAAAATAGTCAAACTTGCCAATGAGCAAAAGAATGAACACATAATCATAATTTAAACAAAAGTAAACATTTGATAAAAATTAACGTTTTTGTTTAAATTGAGATTTTTATGCTCGTTTCTAACTTTTGACATATAATTTTGTAATGAATGTTTCATACTATAGTGAATGTATTAAGTTTGTCTCAAAGCAAGCCAATGTATGAAACTATTTGAAAAGGTTGATTATGTAGCTCATTATAATTATCAAGATTCTAATAGGGGCCCTTTAAATTTTGTAAAAATATAGAGGGAGTTGTTGGAGCCCAACACTTGAATAGAATCATCAACAAGCAAGCACACCGGAAATCACCCATGGAGCATCCAAGAACATAACTTTAGTCACAGTCAACCAAATTTCGGACCTCAACAAGCCCCATCCAGACTCAATTTGGGAGCACCACGACCATTCAAAGATCAAAATGGAACCAGGTAGCTGAGTTCTTTTAAAATTTAGATGTTATGTTTTGTTTTTTGTTATATATAAATAGAGTATTTTATAGATTTTATTCTGCGAAATACAGTCGATGCAGTATAGCTAGGGAAGGTGGAAACTCTATGATCACCAAATTTCTTTTAGCATTTCCAAGTTCCAAAGACTTTACTTCTCGAAGGTCTCTCATGGCCCTTTTTTGTATTACAGTGGATTTATCCACACTTTTTAATATATATTTCCCAGTTCTTATAAAAAAAATAAAAATTATTCACCCAATAAATGTGTCACACTTTCCCCAAGTTGCACATGTTAATTCCCTTTTTATTTTATTTAATTAGGAATTTTCCCTTAGATTCCCTAATGTACTCCTATTTTTTCTCATAATTGTCCCTTAGTTCCCCAATCCTTCATTTATTTTGTGTCCCCTAACTAGATCTTATTTTGAGTTGGATTAGGAGTCTTCTTTTAATTAGGATTAGTGGTAGATTGACTCAAAATGCTACTCTACGTGGACACCCTATTCTCTCATGTTTTAATTTCTTTTAATTTATAAATCCCTTTTATTATTTTCATGGACACATGTGCATCTACCTAACTTTTAATTATTATTCCCCCTTTTCTTAGAGTTTGATTATATCTCAATTCCCTTAACTTGTTTAGTATTTTATTTAGTCCCTTATTTAGACTTAGACTTAGACTTAGGCTTAGACTCTTGCTTATATTTCTTAGCTTATAATTTAATGATTAATTAACCATTATATTCTAACAAGGTCTCAACATTTTAATTATGTTTTCTAGGCCATCTAGATTTTTATTGACTCACAATTTAATTACACAACGTGCCCTTCAAGATGGACCTCCATGCTCCAAGGGTGCCACTCACATTTGACTAGTTTTGGAAGTTTGTTCAACACTTGGAGCCAATACTGCACTTGGTTGACCTTGTGAGAGAATAAGGGCTTCTAAGGAATACAGATTTTGCCTTATTGTGTGCCCCTTAGATTTCTTTGTGAGCGAATGTTTCGGTCTTCCCTCATGACATCGTGGACCTCTCGAACTAGGTAATCATTAACCTACAATTCAGATCACGACAAGAGTGCTAGTAGGATGCGACAGGGACGGCCACACCTCTCCATCAACTCTCTGGTTTCTATGCATGGCCCCTTTACTCCTTATGTGAGTTGGATTAGTAAGCATCGCCAAGCTTACATCCATTGAAAATAACACTATCAATAATCCATATACATAACATTCATACTGAAATCATCATATATACATGTAAATCAATACTCAAAACTCAACCAAATACAAGTCCACTCCTCGACTCAATCTGGAGTCCAAGGAAGTTTGTTGATTGCATTTGCATCATCAATCTATCATGTATCCTGCACACTTAAGGAAACTCATAAGTGATACATGTCGATACATATATACATTTATAAATTAACATATAATCACAATGACATCATAACATAACCCATAAGGAAAGCATAATCATAATGTATCATAACCAAATCACTTGCTCCCAAGTGTCCTCAAAGAATAAGTCAGTATAAAATGTGCTCAGTAGAACTGGATGTTAAATTTTTTCCATGTATATAAATAAAAGAATATATAAAACATGTAAATAAATAAGAAAGAAATATTAAATTTTACAAGGGGTAGATTAGGTTGTTAGTTTGTGTTGCATTTATTTAGTTTATTTTCGCGCTTTTCTTTTGCTTTCAATATTGACGCTTTATTTTATTTTTCTTATCACTTTTTTATTAGATGGTCGGACTTTATGGAGAAATAGTTAATGATTTTAAAGGCTATCTGTATATTTGATTAACTGATTGACTAAATTCTTTGGTGGACAAGAAGCTTGTAGGTGAATTAAGTTACCTTCTCTATGTTTCAAAATTCCTCGCTTTGTTTACCATATGATCACTAAGCGAGAATTTTTTTCTTACAACAGTCATTTAGGCCTTCCCATCTTCGTTTCTTTCCCTTTATCTATCCCCTCCCTCTTGAGATAGCTCTTGCATACACATCAAGGGTGCTCAGTGTTTCATTTGGGTTTTTCTCTCAACACACATTCTTGACAATTCATCCAGCTTACTAATCCTTTTGTTAAAGAGTTAAAGAGTTTTTTTCTCTTTCTATTATACACAGGACAAAATCCCCTCATACAACCCACTTTCCATAAATTGCTCCACGAACTCCCATTGCGTGTATCACTTAAATTTCCATTTTTTTATCCCCCGTGTTGTATAATTTTCCATATCCATGTGTATTGGTATATTTCTCTTTTTCTTTTAGTCATCTTGTATCATGTTTATTCTACTAACAAGACCAAATCCCCTCATATTTTCACTTTCCAGACATTATTTCATGAAGTACCCAAAAACACATACTTTAAATTTCCATTTTTCCCCCGTTGTATAATTGAAAATGATATATTTCATCAGTCGTTTGATCCTTAGTCCCCATACATTATAGTGAATTATCCTATGGAACCAAAATCTCTCATGCTTGCACGACATTCTAAGCAACGCACATTTGTTGGTTGGAAGATGTTAATGACCAATTTTTTCATCAGTTTCTATTCGGCAAAGCTTTTCCAAGATCTCCCCTTAATCAAATCACTTGCGTAAAATATTTCACACTCATTAAAATTGACACAATGCACTCAATAAAATTATTGTAGCTCTTGACCTTTCACTAAAATGGTTCATTCTTTCATCCCTCATATTTTAAAAGATTTCATATTTCACACTTGTGATTAACGTATTGACAAAATAAATTTTGAAACCTCATGCATCACCCCTTGTTATGATATACATCACCTTAACCCACCTTATCCCCATCATAAAGAGAAAGAGAATAAAAAGTTGAAATATAGTGGAAGCCATCATTATTATATTCACATTCCTGTTATGATATACATCACCTTACCCCTACATTATCCACATCATAAAGAGAAAGTGAATAAAAGGTGCCATCATTATTATATTCACATTCTTGTTATGATATACATCACCTTACCCCACATTATCCACATCATAAAGAGAAAGTGAATAAAAGGTTGAAAGGTAGTGGAGATCATGTCATCATTATTGTACTGTTCGAAGGTAGTATATAGCAATGAGTTAGCATTGACTTTCATATTAGTTTTGTGTTGACTTGAAAAATTTATATCAATTTAAATGTTCAACATAACAATTAAAAAAATATATTTTTTTAAAAACAAAAATAGTATTTTTTTAACTTTTCATTGGTCAATAATAGTGTTATTGCAACCTTCACGTATTTCGAAACCTTAAATTAATGAGAAAAGACAAGACCACAAAAAAACTAATATAATGTAATATTGTATTATAATATATGTTAAAATCTAATATTGTATTGTTTTTTCAAATGAGGTAAAAATTTAAATTTTAAATGTAAACTTTTTTACACTTATTAAAATTTCAATAATTTTACATTTCTTAATATTTTTTTAATTTTTTAATTTAAATGATTTTACATTTATTAATAGTTTTTTAATCTTTCAATTTCAATAATTTTACATTTATTAACACTTTTTAATCTTTTAGTATAATTTTATAGAAATTTGTATGTAGTAATTTTTAAACTTTTAAGTCATATTTTAAAATATAAGAAACATTGAGATGTTTTTACTTTTTTAATTATTATAAAGATCATGGGAAGTACAGATCTGCATTCTTTTCGAATGATTAAGGAAATGTCTGAATATTATTTATATAAGCCGTGCAGACACTAACAAATAATTTTTTCGGAGGCAGTACATGCAGCATGCTGCTCTTGTTATATTCACATTCTCAAGATATTTCTTATACCATGCTTTTTATTTTAATTATATTCACATTCTTGTTATGATATACATCACCTTACCCCACATTATCCACATCATAAAGAGAAAGTGAATAAAAGATTGAAAGGTAGTGGAGGTCATGTCATCATTATTATATTCACATTCTCAAGATATTTCTTACACCATGTTTTTTATTTTAATTATTTCACATTCTTGTTATGATATACATCACCTTACCCCCACATTATCCACATCATAAAGAGAAAGTGAATAAAAGTTTGAAACATTCTTGTTATGATATACATCACCTTACCCCACATTATCCACATCATAAAGAGAAAGTGAATAAAAGTTTGAAAGGTAGTGGAGGTCATGTCATCATTATTATATTCGCATTCTCAAGATATTTCTTATACCATGCTTTTTATTGTTTTATGACCTTATTCCATGTCATTTCATGTTATGTTGACATCCTTCCATGATACAAAACTATACCATATTTTCCAAATTCCTTTGATACGACAACTTTATTATCTTAAATAAAATAATCTCGGCCTTTATCTTCAAATATGATTAATCACCTTATGTTTATTATCTTAAATAAAATAATCTCGGCCTTTATCTTCAAATATGATTAGTCACCTTATGTTTTGAAGCCACCATATATTCATGTGAAGTCAAATCCCATACTTAAGCACCTCCTAACATACGTTCATATTTGGAAGGTCAAAATATTTTGGTTTTGACTTAACTATCAAAGGTTGAACATCGCTCCAAATGTGATACTCACTCGAAAAGAAACATTTGAACAATGGTCTAAAAAGTGTACCGCAATAAGAGGTTCATGCTCAACAATAAACAAATTGAAATATTTGTCTCCGGGTCCCAAAACTAATAACATTTAACTTATAATGTATACATTGTTTTAAATTTTATAAATTCGTTATAAAATACATATACATCCATAGTTACAAGGCATATTCTCCTTTGTCTTTTTCAGTATTTGATTATTCATTGTATTATGTAACCTACGATATTGGATAATTAAAGACCAAAAATGTGGTCCAAGTTTTTGTAGAGGCGTGAAAGCTTTATTAAATCTATGAAAATGTTTGGGTTTCACATAAAATATTTTTTCTTAAACTAAATATTTATTTTACTCTTTCAAATTTCATTTTTATTTACTTTTCATTACAACATTTTTTTAGGGTTTTGTAAATAATAAAATTTTGTTTATATTTTGTTGTATGTCAATTTTGTTTAGAGAGATTTCATTTTAATTATTCATTTAACTTTTCTTTAAACTTTGTTTCATATAAAACTAAAAACTAATTATTAAGGAAATCTTTTATACTTTAAATTAGTTCTGGTAAACATTTATTAACTTTTATATTTCTTACTTCATTTAAATAATACCTTAAGCATTTGTATTATTAATGTTATTTTAAATTTTATTTCATGTAACGCATAAAAATTATAAAGTTTGAAAATACAAAAAAATGAAATATTGTAAAATCTTAAAAGTTATATTCATGTTTAGACTCTAGGTTGTTAGGGTCTAGATGCTTTATGTTTAGGCTATGAAATAGGGTGACAATTCTCTCATCTTCTTGGTTTATCCGACCAAGAGGTTTGAGATGTTGGTGTTGGGAACTCACTAATTCCTCAACATCAACATATTTTGACGGCCATAATAGGGAGGACCATTCAATGATTTTTCTCTAGTTTTGATTCAAATGCTTATATTTCTTTTTATAGAAATGCATTTACTCACCTTACCCCATTATGCATAAACTTGATTTTGATTTGATCACCAATCTGTCCATGGTTGGTTGTCCTCTTTTTAGAGTTTACCCATGGGAGTCTTCTCGCGATCATGTCAACAAATTCATTCAATTTTGTCAATTTGTTGGGGTACAAGATGTTTATACTACTTCTGACATTTTCTCTCTTACTCTTCATGGCCAAGTAGGATATTGGTATAGGCTCATAAATCCTAACCCTAATTTGGTGGGAAGGACGATTTACACAAAATTCATTTATGACTTTCCTTCTCCACCTACCCCTCCTCAATGTGATTTTTGTAGTGGTCTTCATGCACAATCGACTTGTAGATTTTTTATAGAATCCAAGCAAGCTTACCATGGAAACCCTTACCTCTTATTGAATGCTCAAGAAAATAATTTTGTATCTCACGGTATTTTATCAAGAAATTTAGGGGTTTGTGATGAGTCTTTCTCTTGTGAATCTGCTCATGTTTTCATTGATCATGAAGTTTTATTCAATGCCTTTCCTTTCGATGATACTCTTTTTGAAATTCATTTTGAGCAAGATCATGTTTTATCTGATAAAATACTCTTAAAGGATGAATCCCGTGAAGAAAATAATATTGACTTACACAACATTGCTCCTAATATCCTTCTTCCTCATGATAATTCTGAAGAAAGTGAGAATGAAGATTCAAAGAATGATATAGTTTCATGTGATTTTTATTTTGAGGACATGGTAGAATATATTTTTAACACATTTAAACCGAAAAATATTGTTTGTCCAAATGAATGTTTAATAAAGAAATCCAAGTCGAATATCTATGCTTTGATAATAAATATGATACACAAACCCCAACTCTTTGCTTTGATGATGATTTGACCAATAAAACCATTTCATCCATCCAAAATTCCATCATTCTTGAAACTAATGGATGAATCCAACCGCGAGATCATGGTTTATCCCAAATATTTCATTCATATACATATAATGAAGAAGTTGACTATGTAAAGAAAGATTGTGTTGACCTTTATAGTCCACTTTATTATAAAGTATTTTATGATGATGAATGGCCAAAACAAATTGCTGAAGACTCTTTTGATTTTATTGATACACGAGATGGGTTTTCTTTTGAAGATCCTCATGAAGTTAATCAAGGTCTTGAAATACATAATGATTATTCAAATCCACTATTTCAATTAGAATAATTCAATCATCTCGACATTGATACCCCTATTGATATGTGCACTCTTTATTTTGATGATGATGATGAGTTCAAGGAAATTACTATGTTTTTTAATCCTTTATATTAATCTTCTTTACATTACGATGACCCTATTTCTGATAGGAAGTTTCCAAAAGATGATATTAATATGATTGATGAGTGCATTGACCATATCTTTGATATTCAAACCTTGAACCCTAAACTTAAAGTTCTCAATTAAATTGATACTTTCAGTGTAAGATGCATGACTCATATTGTTGGTTGGCATGTTTTGAAGGATGGTGATAATTTCTTTTGGGTCTTGATAAGTCCTTTCTCCTCACCATGCCATTTCATGTTACAATGTTGACACCCTTCCATGCTACAAAACTATACCATATTTTCCATATTCCTTTCATATGAAAACTTTATTATCTAAAATAAAATAATCTGGGTCTTAACTTTTTTTTCAAATACAGATTATTCACCTTATGTTTTGAAACCCCATAGATTCATGTAAATCCAAATCCCATACTCTGTGGGGTTGAAGGGGAAAATGCAAAACATTTGTTTGTGGACTGTGTTTTTACCAAAGATATATGTCTCAATATTTTAAAGCAATTAAAGTGTACAAATATTTGGGAAGGAAGACAGGTAATTGATTGTTACCTTAACTGAATAAAAAAAAAAGGAAAATTCCAAAGAGTTACTAAGTGTTATCTGCTGGGAGATTTGGAAACAAAGGAATCAGGTAATCTTTGAAAATAGGTTTCCCAACAGGTTCAGAGTGTGCAACATTATACTCCAGGTTATGGGAGAAACTTATATTCACAAGGTAGATAAGGGGAGCAGAATATATAGACCGCCTGTACTAGACTAGGACTTGACAGTTGGCTTCTTTGATGGAGCCTCACAAGAAAGAGGAGCAAATTGTGGGGCTGGTGCAGTTATTAAATGTCCTTTTCTAGGTACTTTCAGATTGAAGATGAACTGTGGAAATGGTACTAACACAAAAGGGGAACTACTTGCCTTGTGGTGCATACTTTATTTCACATGCTATAAAAAGATAAATAGGATACAACTAGTTGGAGACTCAAAGATTATTATAGATTGGTTTACTAATGATTGTAACCTTTAGGTGATCTCTCTTCATCCTTGGATGTCAAGAATTCGAGCGTTGAGCGGGAGATTTGATCAGATAAAGGCTCAACATATATACATGTTTATAATAAGGAAACAAATGAGTTGTCTAAAGAAGCTCTACTCTTAAGTATAAGTAATGGTCAAATAACTCCCGATAACCTAAAGGAGTTGCATATTATTATTATCAATGAAATAGATGCTTGCAAATTTACTCTTGCATAGATGGACGTATAGCTCCATTATTTGAACAAGGAAAGAACTCAACATGAGTTGAGCATCTTATTCATCCAATACATCAACATGTAGATGATAGTGCAAAGAAAGGAATTGACATGACTTCATGGTGTCTAATGATTATTAAATGTTTACAAACACAATCAATGGATGCAGCCATAATTGTGACAAATGCCACAATAATTCATGCAAGTCATGCCATTCGTACTATATTTTTCTCTTAGCTTATAAATTATCGAAGGAATAAAGGTCACAACCAATGTATTTTCAACGAAATTGATACTCCTTCAATAGATGCAGACAATTCTGGATTTGGAAGTTGTTAAGGAAAATACCTAATTACATCCTTAATGTAACACCCTGTTTCCCCCAGCCTGTAAATATAACTGGACTAGCCAAGAACTATGGCGAACTCATAAATGTGAATATGTAATGTAAACAGACCTTGAGGAAAAGGTCAATGAATGTGAATAAAATTTTGAATTTATTGCAGGACTGCTGAGAGGGGATGTGCAGAAAAGAGACCACGATGGCGGTGGAAGGCACCTGAAAAGGTGGCGTTAACTTCCACCGAGAATTAATTACCATATTTGGACTCCACTGGCCCGGAGAACCAAAAGCGGCTCGCTGGCCCCGAATTAAATGTCCCATAGGCTGGTAGGTTGATGGCTTAATGAGGGATGGGGAGGTGAAACGCCTATCCGTAGAGCCATCATGACTGACCATCACGAGGGTAATCGCACCACACGCAACCTCGCGAATATTACACCCTTTACCCATCCCAGAAT
This sequence comes from Picea engelmannii, assembly GCA_009831015.1. Lineage (NCBI taxonomy): Eukaryota > Viridiplantae > Streptophyta > Pinopsida > Pinales > Pinaceae > Picea > Picea engelmannii. The sequence goes on along the minus strand of ML788163.1, from coordinate 382,107 downwards.
GGAAATGGGAAACCATCTCCATGGATTTTATCACTGGATTGCCAACTTCAACCAAACAGAATGACGCCATTATGGTAGTGGTGGATAAACTGAGAAAGTCTACTCATTTCATCCCCGTTAAATCAACCTGCAAGGCGATAGATATCGCCCAAATATTCATGAAAGAGATATTCCGACTGCACGACATGCCGAGGGAGATAATATCCGACAGAGACACAAAATTTACTTCCAATTTCTAGAAATCACCGATGGCTGGTTTAGAGACCAAATTGTTGTTTAGCACCGCCTATCACCCTCAAACCGATGGACAGACAGAAAGAGTGAATCAGATATTAGAGGATATGTTAAGGATGCATGTAATGCATCAACCCAGAAAATGGGAAGACTACCTGCCATTGGTAGAATTCGCCTACAACAATGGCTACCAAGCATCCTTAAAGATGAGTCCCTTCGAGGTCCTCTATGGTAGGCCGTGTAATACTCCAATCAGCTGGAGCAATCCTGTAACTAGGATTTATTTTGGACCCGACATGTTGAAAGAAATGGAACAACAAGTAGCTCAGATAAAACAAAATCTAAAGATCGCCCAGAACCGACAGAAAAGTTATCCTAACCAAAAGAGAACTCCAAGAGAGTTCAAAGTGGGAGACCATGTATATCTCATAATTAAGCCCAGGAGGAGTTCCCTGAAAATGGGAGCTTGTGCCAAGTTGGCACCCTGGTATTGTGGACCCTTTGAGGTTCTAGAAACAGTGGGACCTGTAGCCTATCGGCTAGCACTTCCTCCCACAGTAAAAGCACATAATGTTTTCCACGTTTCATTATTGAAGAAATATGTACATGATGTTAATCATATAATTGACTGGTCTGTGATCCAGGTGGAACCGGAGGGAGAATTTCTACCAGAACCCCAATGCATATTGGACAGAAAGGAAACCCCGCTCCGGAATAGAACCATTGCATAGGTCAAGGTGCAGTGGAAACATTTTGGCCCAGATGAGGCTACATGGGAAATGGAGGATGCCATGAGATAGGCATATCCGATTTTGTTTACTTATGTACATACAATTCATGTTGGTAGATAAGAACATCGAGGACAATGTTCCTTTTAAGGGGGAGGGAATTGTAACACCCTGTTTCCCCCAGCTTGTAAATATAATTGGACTAGCCAAGAACTATGGCGAACTCATAAATGTGAATATGTGATGTAAACAGACCTTGAGGAAAAGGTCAATGAATGTGAATAACATTTTGAATTTATTGCAGGACTGCTGAGAGGGGATGTGCAGAAAAGAGACCACAATGGTGGTGGAAGGAACCTGAAAAGGTGGCATTAACTTCCACCGAGAATTAATTACCGTATTTGGACTCCACTGGCCCGGAGAACCAAAAGCGGCTTGCTGGCCCCGAATTAAATGTCCCACAGGCTGGTAGGTTGATGGCTTAGTGAGGGATGGGGAGGTGAACCGCCTATCTATAGAGCCATCATGACTGACCAGCGCGAGGGTAATTGCGCCACACGCAACCTCGCGAGAGGATAAGGCGTGGGATAGAAGCGATTGGGGGGGGAAACACAAGGGGAACTCTGGCATTACGCAGAGTGAGTGATAGCAGAGAGGAAGGATTGCAACCTTCGCTCTTGGTCACTGGCAGACAGAGAGATGCAGTCTCACAGCATCGTGATCTCAGCTCGGGGGTGGCTAGTGGTAAATCCGCTAGGAGTCGCTGAGCCTACGGTTGGGTGGAAACGAGCACCCCTCTCAGCAGTTACTTAACCCTGGTGTTATTTCTGATAAGTGTTTTGCCTCTGACACCTTGAAATATATGTCTTTTAATAGCTATGCTCATAAGCTGCGGAACTATGGATGTTTTCATTATAAGAATGATTGTATGGTGTTTGATCAGTACTAGTAGTTGCATATGCTTATAACAGAAAAACCACGCATGGCTTATGTTGATGAATGAATTTAATTATGCTTAGGTTGAACCAAGTCAGACTTCCAGCCCGTTCTCGGGAAGTTGTTTTCCCCTTATCTGTTTCTAGGAATGCCCCTGAATAGATCTCTTCATAGAGATTCCCTCTCTGGAAAGGTTTACCAAGAACCTGTAAAAAGGACTTGGCTGTGCAAGTCTTAACAACCCTGTACAAGGAGGAATGAGCCTCTTAAAAATCCCAAGGTAGCAGCGTAGGGATAAGTAACGAATCGACGGATGAGATCCTGTCGAAAAACCCATGGTCATTCACGACCGTTAGATCGACGAAAGAAACAAGGGCGTTACATACCTTGCCCCTTTTTCCTCTATCTTCGTGAATAGCAAGGAAATCAAGATCGTAGACCCCAAGGTCCATGAGAACATCTGGACCGTTGACTTTTTCCACGCCCATGAAGTAGTGGAAGAATGCGCGAGGTGGGACAGATCTGAGCCGTTAGACCTTAGCTAGAAAAACCCGACAGCTATTGGATCTGTCAAGAGATGCATGAGGGTTAAACCTTCATAAACAGTAGAGGTAAAATCTCGACGAGAGGGTTGACACATCGGGATCTCGGTACTCGGGATATCGGAATTCTCTAGGTCTAGAAAGTCGGGGCATTTCAAATCCCGAAACAACGAAATGATATGGACTGTCCGTTTGTGCCAACACATGGCGGAGATCGAGAGCCCGTCGGTATATCAGCTACCGGGGTTTTGAGTTGACAAGAGAATTTTTGTCATCGGGGTATCAAAAACTCCGAAATCACGAGATTGGATCAAGGCCGTCCATCAGCCGGGACACGTGGTGGAGATCCAAACCATCGGGGAAGTCCCGATAGAGAAGTCAATAGGTGCATCGGTGTTCGGTATTTCACGAGTCTTGAGGACAAGACTTCCGGAGCATCAGAAGTCTCAAAATCGCGAGAGGTGATCAGGACCGTCCATTAGAGGAGGAAGTGCGACAACAATCGGAGCCATCAGGGAAAGCCCCGATAGGAAGTCGTCTATCGGAATTTCGATCATCGGGATATCAGGGATGCTGAGGACAAAAGGTTTAGGCATTTCTACATTGCGATGTTCGAAACCCTGACATGAGACAAGGCTGTAGTCTTGTGAAATAGTGGTCACGTGGGCCAAAGGCCTAGCCAGGAGAGCTAGTGCATAAAGATCACGTCGGGATTCGAGGGATCGCGAATCCTGAGGACGAGTGTATTTCGACATTAAAAAGTCTGAAAACCCGATGAGGAAGTATGGCCGGGGTCATATAGGGGGAAAGTCATGTGGACCACGAGCTTAGCCTGGAGGGCTAATGGGAGTTGGAGCACACCGGGATTTTGCAGTCCAAAACCCTGAAAGAAGGATAAGGCTGTGGTCTTATGAATTAGCGGTCACATGGACCAGAGCATAGCCAGGAGGGCTAACGCGAAAAGGGCGCGTATCAGTGAAATTACTCATTGAAGATCGGGAGTTCGAGAGGACAGGAACTTTTGTCAGCAGGGATCACGAAACCCCGAAACCCAAAACTATCATCGGGGAAATGTCACAGGCGCGTGAGGAAGAGGCCGTGACAGGGAAATAAAGACCTGTGGATTGGGATTGGCATTTCATTGCTGCAAGCTTCGGGGATTCTCATCGTTGAGAAATCAACGAAATTTTTTTGATTTTAGGTAGTGGGTATGTTACACTTAACTAGTTAGTTAGTTAGTTAGTTTACCGTTACAGGAGTTGGTAACTCTGTAACTTCTTGTAACCATATTTTGTAACTATACATGTTCATATTAATAGAATACACATCAATAGTGTAGTGTGTTGCATCAAATCTGTCTCTGCTTAATCTTTTCATGGTATCAGAGGGAGTGTGGGCCTCACTCCATCACTGGAGGACCCAGAGACCCAGGGTTATGAAAGTATATCTATTTGAGAGAAGAGGATTCGATTTCGAAACTACTGCTATTGTTGTATAGCAGGGAAGTAAGTGATGAATACATCCTTTCTGTACACACAACAGATTAAAAAAATTCGGTTGGAATTTCGTGCAGTCGAAGTATACCATCGAGAGTTTCGTGCGTTGAGGAAAATGCGCAGAGAAAGCCAAATCCGGCTGAGTGGCGGTCGAATTCTTCAAGGCTAGTGTTGTGGAGTCGGCCGCCGAAGGTTTTCCCCACGAAGTTAGCCACCGGACCCCAAAAATTGGAACGATTTGGTAAATATCGTAAAGGCTCAAATTTTCATTTGTTTCTTCTTAAGAGTGACAAGGGTTTTGTGTAGAGTCTGCGTCAGTTTGGTGTTGGATGAAGCACGTATTGGAGGATGAACACAGAATTTTACAGTGTGTTGAAAGGTCCGCTAGTTTACATTTTTTTTCTTTTTGATTTAGAATATATTTATTTGTGAAAAAAAAAAGATTGAGTCGCATTTGGAGAAGCAAAGGCATTATTTTAAAAGTGGAGTTATTTGAAGTAAGAAGAATTTTATTTTATTTTCCAATGAATTTCAAGAATGAATTCAAATTTATTGGGGGCATTTATTAAATACCAGAAGTTATAAAAAGTCAGCAATAAGATTTATTTAGTAGTTTGGCGGCAATTTAACCTTCATAGTGGAGCAAGTGGAATTTAACCCTCATAGTGGAGCAAGTGGAGAGAACCATATTGGAGAAAGTGGAGAGAGACGAGACAAAACGAGTTTGTTGTTACCTGGCCAGCAACAACAACTCATATTTCATCTCAAAAATGAGAATATGTTAATGAAGGGTTTATGCAAATTTAATTTTTACATGTCTTGGAATTTGAAATGTGAATGGGTATTGATCTTAGCTAACTCAATACTAATGTAGTTATTTTGTTAGAATTAGCTCAGCAAATACATATGAAATGAATTGTTGTAATTTGAGGGGTGCATGTTCAGTTGTACCCGACACCCCAGTAGACACTCCAATAAGTTTTTTGGTTTAAGTTTTTTTTTGGTCCCATTTGTAAGAAGTTGTGAGCTTTGCTATAGGCAAGCTTTGTTCCCCATGTTCAGTAAGCCCTGATTGAATTAGGCCTACATAGGTCAATATGTGATCATGTAGCATGTATCCTTGGTTTCAAGCAGCATGAAGCATTGGCCATGATACATCACAACTATCCATGGTTTCGAGCAGCGTGAGGCACTGGCCAGAAGGAATGTGGTATTAAGTCCACTTTGGTAGAGGAATGTGGTATTAAGTCCACTTTGGTAAATGAATGTGGTATTAAGTCCACTTTGGTAAAAGAAGGTGGTATTAAGTCCACTTTGGTAGATACAAGGGTGTCTACTCGTATGCTAACTTGATGATTGTATCAGAGAATTTGAATCTTCGATTAACAGGGGAAATGTGAGATATTAATCTCAGAGTTAGGACCAAGTTTTGTTTAAGGGGGAGTGTGAAGTCTATTGCATATGCTGGTGATAGTGATAGTTTTTCCCGGATGTAATTAAGGAGGAGTGTTAAGGAAAATACCTAATTACATCCTTAACTAGTTAGTTAGTTAGTTTACCGTTACAGGAGTTGGTAACATCTTGTAACCATATTGTGTAACTATACATGTTCATATTAATAGAATACACATCAATAGTGTAGTGTGTTGCATCAATTCTCTACTTAATCTTTTCAGAAGTATGTAATAAATTTATCAGAACACAAGCAAGTTGTAGACACAAAGCACCCCCTTCTCTGTGCAAATTATTTTTGTTGGTGGAGATTTCGATGCAAAATCTCTTTATACATTTCAACATCTTGGGATTACTCACATTGTATGCTTTTGCCCAAATGAGCTTGGTTAATCAGAAGCACAATATCCAGAATTTCTTGAATACATAAATTATTCAATATATGATACTAAATATGCAAACATCAGTTCTCTTTTGAACATGTTTCTGATTTCATCAAAAGTGTTGAGACAACTTTGTGTTGATCGAGATTACGCAAAGTATGATAGTGAATGGAAAAATAAAAGGCACAGGTGGTGATCATCCCATGGAGCATATATTATTCACGTCGAAACAATATAATTGTTTTTTTGGTAGTTGCTACAGTTTCCACCGGGGATTCGTATATTTGTACGATAAATAACATTTAGTTGGATTGATTTAGTCATGCATGTGCTAAAAGAAATGAAAAACTTTAGATAGAAGGGGAGGCGATTTTGCAAACAATTAATCCACATGCCCTCAAATCGACATAATTAATATTATTTTAAATATTGAGTGATTCGCTTCAGTCTGTTAACTCGAAACTACCCTAACTACCAGAATCG
>ML788163.1:364130-374248 GCA_009831015.1 Picea engelmannii | reverse complement strand
GCTTGGTCAAGGGTGGCAAGACATACTTCGTTAAAGCACATAAGAAACAAACAACCTTCGTCAATAATGGAGTTGTGGATATGGAGAAGCAAATGGAGGCCATGTTCTTCCATCTTCTTAATGGTCTAGATTTTGGAGACCAAAATATTGCAAATGGGGAGATGTGATTTGAATTGGATAAGGGTGGCAAGGACAAGCAACCTTCGTCAATAATGGAGTGGTGGATATGGAGAAGCAAATGGAGGCCATGTTCTTCCATCTCCTTAATGGTCTAGATTTTGGAAACCAAAATATTGCAAATGGGGAGATGTAATTTGAATTGGATAAGGGTGGCAAGGACAAGTAACCTTCATCAATAATGGAGTGGTGGATATGGAGAAGTAAATGGAGGCCATGTTCTTCCATCTCCTTAATGGTCTAGATTTTGGAGACCAAAATATTGCAAAAGTTGAAAGGAACTAGTATTATCAAAATCATGTTCTTTTATTAAATTTTTATAGAGTGAGGAATATGAGAGCTTAGAATATTAGGAGGGAGTTAACAATAGAATCCTTTTCATTTCCTTATATGTGTAAAAATGTATTCATGTTATGTCTTATACAAAGTTTGATCTTTAAATTTTTTTGGATATTCCACTAGAACAATTCCTCATAATAGATCTCACAATATTCTAAAATATCTTAGAATGTAGTTTATTACCTTATATATCATATTTACTAGTGTTGGATTTAAGGATTTAAGTGGGGGTTTCAGACCTAGGTTTCGTGAAGCGGACCAACAAGTACCCCATACGCGCCGACATATTCAATATTCAAGGAATGAAGAAGGTCTCACCCGAGATGCCATGAGAATCACATAGACTATAGGATTTGTGCAAGGTGCAAAGAAAGAGAACATACTAGAAACATTCATCACATACCCATGTAATCATTCATAACTACCATAATATTATTACACAGAATAATACAAAACTAACATACATCCATACCATACCTTATCAAATGTAGAAATAAACATGCTTCGGGATTTATTCATTAAACTCAAAGGCACTCTGATACATTTCTATACACAAAGGTTGAAGCATGCTCCATATGCATTCATAAAAAAACAAAGATGATCCATGCATTAAGATAACCTTTCTCTCTCCTATTCCCACACATAATACCTTTGAACAAAATAAAAACTTATACAAATCCAAAATGGAGCTCCAACTCTTTTTCAGCTCACATACTATCATCAACTAGAATCTCTCCTAGTGAATAAAAGCCCAACCCTTATATTTATGCATGAATCCCCCTTAAGTCTATTGGAGCGTGGAAATAAAAAAAAACTTGTTAGATCACCCTCAACCTCAACCATGACCAATTAGGTTGTTACAAAAATGGTTATAACAATTACTAAATATATTTGAGGATTCATCATGCATGTGATCTCTTCAATTCCTTGTGCACACTACAAAATGACTTGTCCCACACAGTAGATCTAGGGTTGGCACGTGAACTAAACTTGGCATCGTAGAATGCATCTTCTTGGGTGCACGTGCAATTTTGACTTGTGGTACATGTGTAGTATGTAAAACTTTAGGGTGCTAATATCCCCCCAACACTATTAGTTAGCTCGTCCTTGAGCCAATGACGTTGTTTTGTCAATATCCACCGGATGAAGTGTTTAGAACCACAAGTTGGACTTAGTGGGATTTTTTTTAAAGTCTCTATTTAGGTACAATTTTTCAAGCGATGGCTAGTGTTGTAGCCATACATAGGCCCTGGAATTTATCGATAACCCCATGGATTATAGATGTAAATTTGGCCTTCAATATTCAAGATCTCAACCTCTTGCTCGTTGATATCAGTCTGAACTATCTGGGGATAGATGTCATTCAACATATTGTACAGAACCACCTACTTGTCCAAGCCAATTCCTTCCTACAGGACTTGACGATATCACCCTCGAACCTCTAGGTATTTAGTGTAAGTTTTAAACCTGTGAAGTAAAGCAATGAATATAGATTCTTAAGCAAAAACAAAAATTAATCAATGGCTCATTCACATAGTACACGGAGATTTATACCGGAAACCCTCAACTGGGAAAACCTTTCTTATATTCACTATATCCAATTTCACCACTCACTATACAATATATATACAATGTTTTTAGGTATTCTGTAGATACCAAATCCCTAATCCCTTAATCTGGGATTAATTTACAAAACCGCTAAAAATAGCAAAATTCGCTAAAAATAGCAAAAATCGCCCCCAAAAAAAATTGGGGCGCTGCCCCGAGCGCTGCGCGTAACCAGGGGGGGCATACGTTCCCCCCCCCTAGGACCCCTCTAGGAAAGCACCCAGCGCACAAATCACAAACAGAGCGCTAGTACGAGGGATCATTAGATGCAGTTGTCATATATGACGCGCCCACACACACACATGCAAAGAATATAACACATACCCAACATCTAGATAGGGTGATATTTCCGTCATGCACAACCTTCATATTCTTTCTGTCTCTCGTGGGTTTGTTGATGGTGTTGAAGATGAGGATAGCTACACCCGATAGGGGGTGCAACCTGTAGAGTCAATATTTTGAATTCAGAAATGATGTTGATCCATGGGGGCGATATCACCAAATCATGGTCCTTCGGATTCAAGGTGAACTTCGTATAATCTTCAAAGCACAATTCTAGGAATTGCGTGAAATCTCTATTGCAGTTATCAACTAATTGGAGGTTGGGAACCCTACCTAATAGACAGTCCCGAACATGTAATTCTCTTGGGAGTTCAATTGTTGGTATTTGGGATTCCTTTATGGCCTGGAGCCAATCTTATGCCTCTCACATGTTGGAAGTATCCATCGTTTTGTGGATTCCTCAGTTTAAGTCGAATTTCTGACACCACTCACTCATTTCCATACACAAAGGCTGAATCCTACTCCATATGCATTCACAACAAAACAAATATGAGCCATGCACTAAGGTCTCATTTCTTTCTCATATTCCCACACATAATATCTTCGAACATAAAAACAATTGATACAAATCCAAAATGGATCTCTAACTCTTTTCTATTTCACATACTATCATCTACTAGAATCCCTCCTAGTGAAAAAAAACCCAACCCTTACATATATGCATGAATCCCCCTTAAGTCTATTGGAACATGGAAATCACAAAAAACTTGTTAGCTCACCCTCAGCCTTGACCATGACCAATTAGGTTGTTACAAAAATGGTTATAACAATTACTAAATATCTTTGAGGATTCATCCTGCATGCGATCTCTTCAATTCCTTTTGCACACTACAAAATGGGTTGTCACGCATAGTAGATCTTGGGTTGGCACATGAACTAAAATTGGCACCGCACAGTGCATCTTCTTGGGTGCACATGTAGTTTTGACTTGTGGTATGTGTGTAGTATGTAAAACTTTAGGGTGACAATAGCCCCCCAACATTATTAGTTAGATCATCCTTGAGTCAATTTTGTTGTTTTGTCGGTATCCACTAGATGAAGTGTTTAGAACCACAATTTGGACTTAGTGGGATGTTTTCAAAATTCTCTATTTAGGTACAATTTTTCAAGTGATGGCTAGTGTTGCAGCCATACATAGGCCCTAGAATTTGTTGATAACCCCCCAGATTCTAGATGTAAATTTGGCCTTCAATATTCGATATCTCGACCTCTTTCTTGTCTATCTCAGTCTGAACTATCTAGGGATAGAAGGCATTCAACATATCGTACATAACCATCTATGTTGTCCAAGCCAATTCCTTCCTACAGGACTTGGTGATATCACCCTCAAGTCTCCAAGTCTCTAGCTAGGGTAATATTTCCATCGTGCACAACCTTCATCTTCTTTATGTCTCTCACGAGTTTGTTGATGGTGTTGAAGACGAGGATAGCTACACCCGATAGGGGGTGCAACCTGTAGAGTCAATCTTTCGGATTCATAAATGGTGTTGATCCATGGGGGCGATATCACCAACTCTCGATCCTTGGGATTCAAGGTGACCTTCGTATAAGCTTCAAATCACAGTCTAGGAATTGCGTGGAAGCTCTATTGTGATTATCGACTAATTGGAGGCTGGGACCCCTACCCCAGAAACAGTCCCAAACATGTAATTCTCTTGGGAGTTCAATTTCTGGTTTGTAGGATTCCTTTGTATCCTGGAGCCGATCTGATGTTTCTCACCTATTGCAAGTAGCCATTGTTTTGGGGATTCCTTAGTTTAAGTCAAATTTATGACACTACTCACTCCTTTGGTCGAACAATTTCCTTTTTGTTGGTTTGCACTTTTTTGTTGAAACTCTCTATTTTCAATGGTCAAAATCTGAGCAAAGTAAATATATATTGGCCATCGGGGATATAAGTAGTCATGGGTTGGTTTTTCCGCATGATCATTTGCTCGTCCAGGTAGGATTTCAGGCCTACTAGGTATATCTACTATGATGATTATTCCTGATCCCCTTGACATCTGAATCTGATATGGCCCTAATCATATTGTATTATTTTACTGTCGATGTGCCTTTTGGGATGTGTTATCATAATTTTTCACGCCCCTCATATCTCCATGACCTATTAGAGTTTGATTTCTTGACCCTTTGCTATTTTTAATCGCCATGTGTCTCGTACTTTATCTATGATATTTTGTTGTCCCATCTGATAGCCTGTACATCTATAATTACTTCGCATAATCGATCGAATATTCTAAATACTCACACATAACACCTTGTCTTGTCCTCTGAATTAAATAATATTTTCCTATCTTTTTATTTAATGTGTGATTATACGTACCTTTATACCTACCTATGTAAGTCCTACCCTAAGCTAATTGTGAAATTGATGTCCATTTAAGGTACACTCAACCCCTGCGGACCATAATACACCTTCAACTGGCTATCATGAACCAGTCCTTTGAGGGGTTGACCTTGTAGTGTAGCCAAATTTTTTTCCCCTACCTCACTAATTTATACCAATCTAAACGGTCCTAGCTAGTGCATGCATATTTTTTCAGGGTTCTTGAGAAACTTGTTGTCGTATAGTAATACCAAATAATTAGGTTGTAGAATTTTATACCGAATGTTGCAGTAGTGTCAAGATTTTTGTCTCTACTTCTTAACCAATTGGTTGTTACCCACAATGAGTTGGCCCTCTTTGAGTTCTAAGAGCTCATCAAACCACTTATGAAGGGGTTGGTCATCTGACATCTGTGTTGTGAGGGAAATGCGCAAACTTGGTACCACAAATTATAAGGGCATCATAGCCTCTTTACCATAGACCAACATAAAAAGGTGTATTCTTGGTCAATCATTTACAAGTATTTATATATGCCCATATTACTAGTGGAATCCATTGATCCCAGTCATTATACTACACATTATAAACCTTGGTAAGTGCATGCTCTAATAAATTGTTGAAGGCTTCAACTGTGTCATTGGCTTGTAGATGATATGGTGTACTCTTTTGGTGATGGATAATGAACTCTTGAGTGAGCGTGCAAATGGTATCATTCAAAAATTGTGTTCCTTGATCGCCCATTAACACATTTGGGAAGCCAAACCTTGTGATCAAATACTCAAATATAAAGTGCACGATCATATCTACAATACAATGTTTTACTGACATGGATTATAACCAACACGATGGTGGAAATAATAATGTGTTGTGTGCTAGTCCTACATGCAGGGGGATTGATGGGTCCCACGAAATAAATATTCCCTTTTTAAAAAAAATCTAGCATTGTGACCTGGAAAAGTGGCAGTTCATCTTTTCTGCAATGTTTCTTGATCCCTTGGTAAATGTCGCAACACTTGCAGTATCCTTTAATATATTCAAATACTGACAACCACCATAACCCAACACATAACACTTTTTGCATTACTGTGTAAGAAAATGAGCCCCATTCTGTCATAAAAATTGTATTGGCGTGGTCTTCTTCTGTGATTCTTACTTGGTGATATCCTGAGAATCTAACTATGAATGAGTAAGCCTCGCCCACCCACATTTTCCAACACTTCACTTGTAAGTGGTGTTTGGAATGGGTCATGTATGCCAGCTACAATTAAGTTGTTCAAGTCTACATAAATTCTTAGGTCGCTCGTCTTATTTGGTTGCACCACCATTGGGATAATCCACTCTGAATCCTCCATACGGAAAATTATCCATGCCTCCATCATTCAATCCAATTCTTTGTGCACTTTCTCTTTGTACTTCAGGTTCAGTTGATAGGGTCTCTTCTTTATTGTCTTAGCATCCATATTTAATTGAATCTTCATTTCACTAAGGGATCATGCAATTCCCTTCATCTTCTAGAAGCTCCTTGGAAACAAGTCTCCAGACTTTTTAAACAATTTGATCACTTGTGTTACCATTTCTTGGTCCCATTAATCATCAATTATGGCCATATTATGTTTCTTTGTTTGTAATGGAAATGCATAGTCTGGTGTAGTGCTACTAGAGGCCTTTCCTTGAACAATGCACTTTCCTTCAATCTCATTGATTTGTACCCTCCTAATGTCTTCTTCTTGTGCATCGTCAATGTCAACCTTCCAACAATAGATAGGTTTCTTTAGTTTCACCATTGGCTTATGATATGCATAGACAATGTTCTGCACGGTGTCTTTGGGTTACCAATGGAAGATGAAATCCTTGCTTCCTATCAGTGCCGCCCTCTACACTAGTATTTCCAATGTGAACTTAAATGTTGCATAGAACTTCCTTCTTACTCTCTCACAATATCTTATTTGTCTTCTCGTTTCCTATTGGATATACCATGCAATTTGGACCAGTGTACCAACCTTGGGAAGGTTCCAACTTTTGTGTGCATCACTTATCCGGTGGTTTATAGTTTTCCAATGACTTATGGTGTGCATAGGAAACTTTTTGTGCAGTTCCTTGGGTCTCTTATGAATGTATTGTGTGCTAGGAATAGTCTTGGTTGTCCATCACCTTTTAGAGAAGCAATTATGCTCTCGAGGATCTTCAGTATCCTTGTACAGGTTCATTAATTAAAATTTGGTTGTGGGTTGGAACCTAACTTTGATATACTCTACCACTTGTGCCCATTCCTGTAAATTTGTTCGGTGCAACGCCCACCAATGCGTAGGTGTTACTTTGACTATTGTTTTCATGTCTTGAATTGTTTGGATCTCAGGCACCAAGTCTTCCATTTGTGATAAAAATGTGTCTATCGAGCATATCATTTTAATCCTTGGTAGGTCGCACAACTTTGATCCAATCCAACGCACTGCTTTGGTGATTCGAACACATATTTGAGTTGATACCACATACATCTTATTCTATCGTATTTCCATAACATCCTTTGAATATATTTCATAGGAGAAAACACTTCTCCAACTTAGTTCACCATCGGTTGTTGGATTCACATAATCCTCCTTGTGCCCTGTAATATTGTATATGTTTTCTATGATCGAACTTTGTTCCTCCTCGTTCATGGGTTTGTCATATCTGTCAACCCCATTTCGTTCTAGTGGAGCAATAATTTGCAAGGTGTATGTCTCAAATTGCATCTACCACTACTTTAGGTTTAGTATGGAATTATTATCGAATTCCTAGTCAATTCCAAGTACATTTGGATAGGGGTCTGAGTCATCCATGATATCAATCACTTCGAATTATTTTTTAGTCTTCACCCCATCGACATTCACTTCCACTTTCTCGAGCCTACCAATCATATAAACTATTTATTGGTTGGAAAGCTTGAGTTGAATTGGGGACCACACCAAGTTTGATTTACCCATCAACTTCCATTATTTCTCCAATAGTATGTTCATATCAGATCCCAAGTCCAACATGACACCGTCCATCTCATAGCTTCCAATCTCAACTATAATATTAAATTCTCTCCCCATATGATTCATTCTTCTTAAATGGCACACATCTCGTTTTGGTAATGGGGCAGAAATTGTAGCATTGTTCTCCCCTGCTTCCATACATCTTGTCAACATGTGGGTTATTTTCTTTGTGCAACTACAGGGTCACCCAACATCTTAAGAAAACAATGCAAGAAGTCACTTGCCTAGTTTTCTAGTTCATTCTTGGCATAATTGGTGTGTTATATTTACTCTTGTGCCATGTGTCACAACTCTTTGTGCACACATTCCTCTTCTAGTTCCTTTTGTGTTGCACGTTGCACTTTCTCACACAAGCAAACTTTTTCCAATGTCCCCTGTGTTGTGCTCTACAATTCTTCATGCGCACGAAATTCTTCTAATGCTTTCAATGTTGTGCACTTCAATTATTCATGTGCATTTTCCTCTTCCAGGTATCTATGCATATCGTGCAGAAATTTCTTTCACTACGCGACATCAAACTTAGGAGGTGGTTGTGTTGATTTTCTAATATTTCCTTCTACATTATGACCTAAACTTTATCCTTATTCCAGGTCATCTCCTATATGGATTCTTCATTGGGTTACCAACCATAAATCCACTTCTTGTTTCAGCTCATGACCTTTGCATGGCTCAAAAATCACCATATTGCAGTGTCCCTTCTTCTTTTCCATATCCATAGAGTGCAAGTGGGTTGATACAGAATAGCGACAAGTGGCCTATTTCACCACCGTTAAAACAAGTAGGTGGTCTTGATCTTCCACCACCATATCCTTTTCCTCTTTCATATCCTCCCCATTGGCCTCCTTGGTAGCCTCCTCTATCAAAGCCTCCTTGATCAAATCCTTTGTGGTCTCCACCCTTCTATTCTTAATGGACAGGTAGAAAGGATCTACAATGTTCTCTTACATCAACTACAATGACATATAGTTATTCACATCATGCTCCATGGATTTTCAAAACTCATAGAATTGGGTGTGTGTGGTATTTTGATGGAAAATGGGGAGTTATATGGCCCCATTGTCTACATATCTCACACCAGTCCATATGTGGTCATGTTGGAAAGATATTCGGTGCATCCATCTTTGTGTAACTTCCTAGTGTAGGACACTCATTCTTATGGTGACCTTCAGTGTGGCATGTAGTACACCAAACATTCTCATGTACCACCTTATCCTTTTCCATATCTTGCAGTTGCATGGTGATGGTCACAAGATGATATTGTACCTATGTTATCCTTGCTAATGTCTCACCACCTCCTAGTGTGGCCTCTAAACACATTGCAATTGCCACGAACTTTGCTTGGGTCATCACCTTCAGTTGGGTGAGCGGGACTCAAATATGTGGTAGGAGTATAGAAATAAACCACTCTCTATGTTGGATGTCCTAGAGTTGAAATGTTAGTCTTTCCGACATAATCTTAAACTGTTGGTCATAATTCCACATTGTTTGTTCAACTATTTGTTTGATCTCTTTAACCTCTATTATACATTGTGATTCTGAATTTGACTTTTGAAATTCCCTAAGAAGATCTCTCTTTATCTCTTTCAGGGAACTTGATTGTCCCATCGGCGTGGTAGCCTTATACTTCATGTACCATGTCATAGATTTGTCTCTAAATGTGGTCTTTAGTTGTACAATCTTGGATGCCTCATCCGTGACTCTCTTCATAGACCATATAGCTTCACACATGAACCAATGATGTTCTGCATTGTCTCTTCCTGTCCCATGAAATGTGGGAATCCCAAGGGTTGAATCTTGGTTCAACATACTCAATCTAGAAATGTGTCTTACTGACTAACTGCTACTTGATGTTGTTGATACTACCGCTCTATCTTGCAAAGTATTTCTGACTTTAGTTTCTCCTTCACTCTTATATTCTCCTTCCTTTTATTCTACTCTTTCTTCTTCTACTTCTCTCACCTTTGCACATTCTTTGGTTATTTCTTCTTAATGACAAATGCACAAGGGGGGTGGTTCAAAAGGGGGGTTCCTCTATACTTTCTCATCATCTTTGGTGAGGGATCCAAAAGATATTCCTATCTCTAGCCACACAAGCCTGCTCATAATCACTAAGGCCTTAGATCCTTCTAGGAGGGCTCCATTGTTATGATATGTTGCATCAGTGCTACTATTTTGTGCCCCATATTCCAATGATGTGACTACTTTTCTCACTAGCCAAGGGGATCTGACTCCATATTCCTTGATCCTTCTCCCACTACTTTCGATACACTCTCTTGATACCTCTCTTCTATTGTTGTGTCTCTTTGATG
>ML788163.1:353711-364030 GCA_009831015.1 Picea engelmannii | reverse complement strand
TTTTAAAGTCTCTATTTAGGTACAATTTTTCAAGCGATGGCTAGTGTTGTAGCCATACATAGGCCCTGGAATTTATCGATAACCCCATGGATTATAGATGTAAATTTGGCCTTCAATATTCAAGATCTCAACCTCTTGCTCGTCGATATCAGTCTGAACTATCTGGGGATAGATGTCATTCAACATACTGTACATAACCACCTACTTGTCCAAGCCAATTCCTTCCTACAGGACTTGACGATATCACCCTCGAACCTCTAGGTCTTTAGTGTAAGTTTTAAACCTGTGAAGTAAAGCAATGAATATAGATTCTTAAGCAAAAACAAAAATTAATCAATGGCTCATTCACATAGTACACAGAGATTTATACCGGAAACCCTCAACTGGGAAAACCTTTCTTATATTCACTATATCCAATTTCACCACTCACTATACAATATATATACAATGTTTTTAGGTATTCTGTAGATACCAAAACCCTAATCCCTTAATCTGGGATTAATTTACAAACCCGCTAAAAATAGCAAAATTCGCTAAAAATAGCAAAATTCGCTAAAAATAGCAAAAATCGCCCCCCAAAAAAATTGGGGCGCTGCCCCGAACGCTGCGCGTAACCAGGGGGGAATACGTCCCCCCCCCCCTGGNCCCCTAGGAAATCACCCGACGCACACATCACAAACAGAGCGCTAGTACGAGGGATCATTAGACGCAGTTGTCATATATGACGTGCCCACACACACACACATGCAAAGAATATAACACATACCCAACATCTAGATAGGGTGATATTTCCGTCACGCACAACCTTCATATTCTTTCTGTCTCTCGCGGATTTGTTGATGGTGTTGAAGATGAGGATAGCTACACCCGATAGGGGGTGCAACCCGTAGAGTCAATATTTCGAATTCAGAAATGGTGTTGATCCATGGGGGCGATATCACCAAATCATGGTCCTTCGGATTCAAGGTGAACTTCGTATAAGCTTCAAAGAACAATTCTAGGAATTGCGTGAAATCTCTATTGCGGTTATCAACTAATTGGAGGTTGGGACCCCTACCTAATAGACAGTCCCGAACATGTAATTCTCTTGGGAGTTCAATTGTTGGTATTTGGGATTCCTTTATGGCCTGGAGCTAATCTTATGCCTCTCACATGTTGGAAGTATCCATCGTTTTGTGGATTCCTCAGTTTAAGTCGAATTTCTGACACTACTCACTCATTTCCATACACAAAGGCTGAATCCTGCTCCATATGCATTCACAACAAAACAAATATGATCCATGCACTAAGATCTCATTTCTTTCTCCTATTCCCACACATAATATCTTCGAACATAAAAACAATTGATACAAATCCAAAATGGAGCTCTAACTCTTTTCTATCTCACATACTATCATCTACTAGAATCTCTCCTAGTGAACAAAAACCCAACCCTTACATATATGCATGAATCCCCCTTAAGTCTATTGGAGCATGGAAATCACAAAAAACTTGTTAGCTCACCCTCAGCCTTGACCATGACCAATTAGGTTGTTACAAAAATGGTTATAACAATTACTAAATATCTTTGAGGATTCGTCCTGCATGCGATCTCTTCAATTCCTTCTGCACACTACAAAATGGGTTGTCATGCATAGTAGATCTTGGGTTGGCACATGAACTAAAATTGGCACCGCACAGTGCATCTTCTTGGGTGCACATGTAGTTTTGAATTGTGGTATGTGTGTAGTATGTAAAACTTTAGGGTGCCAATAGCCCCCCAACATTATTAGTTAGATCATCCTTGAGTCAATTTTGTTGTTTTGTCAGTATCCACTAGATGAAGTGTTTAGAACCACAATTTGGACTTAGTGGGATGTTTTCAAAATTCTCTATTTAGGTACAATTTTTCAAGTGATGGTTAGTGTTGCAGCCATACATAGGCCCTGGAATTTGTTGATAACCCCCCAGATTCTAGATGTAAATTTGGCCTTCAATATTCGATATCTCGACCTCTTTCTTGTCTATCTCAGTCTGAACTATCTAGGGATAGAAGTCATTCAACATATCGTACATAACCATCTATGTTGTCCAAGCCAATTCCTTCCTACAGGACTTGGTGATATCACCCTCAAGTCTCCAAGTCTCTAGCTAGGGTAATATTTCCATCGTGAACAACCTTCATCTTCTTTATGTCTCTCACGAGTTTGTTGATGGTGTTGAAGACAAGGATAGCTACACCCGATAGGGGGTGCAACCCGTAGAGTCAATCTTTCGGATTCATAAATGGTGTTGATCCATGGGGGCGATATCACCAACTCTCGATCCTTGGGATTCAAGGTGACCTTCGTATAAGCTTCAAATCACAGTCTAGGAATTGCGTGGAAGCTCTATTGTGATTATCGACTAATTGGAGGCTGGGACCCCTACCCCAGAAACAGTCCCAAACATGTAATTCTCTTGGGAGTTCAATTTCTGGTTTGTAGGATTCCTTTGTATCCTGGAGCCGATCTGATGTTTCTCACCTATTGCAAGTAGCCATTGTTTTGGGGATTCCTTAGTTTAAGTCAAATTTATGACACTACTCACTCCTTTGGTCGAACAATTTCCTTTTTGTTGGTTTGCACTTTTTTGTTGAAACTCTCTATTTTCAATGGTCAAAATCTGAGCAAAGTAAATATATATTGGCCATCGGGGATATAAGTAGTCATGGGTTGGTTTTTCCGCATGATCATTTGCTCGTCCAGGTAGGATTTCAGGCCTACTAGGTATATCTACTATGATGATTATTCCTGATCCCCTTGACATCTGAATCTGATATGGCCCTAATCATATTGTATTATTTTACTGTCGATGTGCCTTTTGGGATGTGTTATCATAATTTTTCACGCCCCTCATATCTCCATGACCTATTAGAGTTTGATTTCTTGACCCTTTGCTATTTTTAATCGCCATGTGTCTCGTACTTTATCTATGATATTTTGTTGTCCCATCTGATAGCCTGTACATCTATAATTACTTCGCATAATCGATCGAATATTCTAAATACTCACACATAACACCTTGTCTTGTCCTCTGAATTAAATAATATTTTCCTATCTTTTTATTTAATGTGTGATTATACGTACCTTTATACCTACCTATGTAAGTCCTACCCTAAGCTAATTGTGAAATTGATGTCCATTTAAGGTACACTCAACCCCTGCGGACCATAATACACCTTCAACTGGCTATCATGAACCAGTCCTTTGAGGGGTTGACCTTGTAGTGTAGCCAAATTTTTTTCCCCTACCTCACTAATTTATACCAATCTAAACGGTCCTAGCTAGTGCATGCATATTTTTTCAGGGTTCTTGAGAAACTTGTTGTCGTATAGTAATACCAAATAATTAGGTTGTAGAATTTTATACCGAATGTTGCAGTAGTGTCAAGATTTTTGTCTCTACTTCTTAACCAATTGGTTGTTACCCACAATGAGTTGGCCCTCTTTGAGTTCTAAGAGCTCATCAAACCACTTATGAAGGGGTTGGTCATCTGACATCTGTGTTGTGAGGGAAATGCGCAAACTTGGTACCACAAATTATAAGGGCATCATAGCCTCTTTACCATAGACCAACATAAAAAGGTGTATTCTTGGTCAATCATTTACAAGTATTTATATATGCCCATATTACTAGTGGAATCCATTGATCCCAGTCATTATACTACACATTATAAACCTTGGTAAGTGCATGCTCTAATAAATTGTTGAAGGCTTCAACTGTGTCATTGGCTTGTAGATGATATGGTGTACTCTTTTGGTGATGGATAATGAACTCTTGAGTGAGCGTGCAAATGGTATCATTCAAAAATTGTGTTCCTTGATCGCCCATTAACACATTTGGGAAGCCAAACCTTGTGATCAAATACTCAAATATAAAGTGCACGATCATATCTACAATACAATGTTTTACTGACATGGATTATAACCAACACGATGGTGGAAATAATAATGTGTTGTGTGCTAGTCCTACATGCAGGGGGATTGATGGGTCCCACGAAATAAATATTCCCTTTTTAAAAAAAATCTAGCATTGTGACCTGGAAAAGTGGCAGTTCATCTTTTCTGCAATGTTTCTTGATCCCTTGGTAAATGTCGCAACACTTGCAGTATCCTTTAATATATTCAAATACTGACAACCACCATAACCCAACACATAACACTTTTTGCATTACTGTGTAAGAAAATGAGCCCCATTCTGTCATAAAAATTGTATTGGCGTGGTCTTCTTCTGTGATTCTTACTTGGTGATATCCTGAGAATCTAACTATGAATGAGTAAGCCTCGCCCACCCACATTTTCCAACACTTCACTTGTAAGTGGTGTTTGGAATGGGTCATGTATGCCAGCTACAATTAAGTTGTTCAAGTCTACATAAATTCTTAGGTCGCTCGTCTTATTTGGTTGCACCACCATTGGGATAATCCACTCTGAATCCTCCATACGGAAAATTATCCATGCCTCCATCATTCAATCCAATTCTTTGTGCACTTTCTCTTTGTACTTCAGGTTCAGTTGATAGGGTCTCTTCTTTATTGTCTTAGCATCCATATTTAATTGAATCTTCATTTCACTAAGGGATCATGCAATTCCCTTCATCTTCTAGAAGCTCCTTGGAAACAAGTCTCCAGACTTTTTAAACAATTTGATCACTTGTGTTACCATTTCTTGGTCCCATTAATCATCAATTATGGCCATATTATGTTTCTTTGTTTGTAATGGAAATGCATAGTCTGGTGTAGTGCTACTAGAGGCCTTTCCTTGAACAATGCACTTTCCTTCAATCTCATTGATTTGTACCCTCCTAATGTCTTCTTCTTGTGCATCGTCAATGTCAACCTTCCAACAATAGATAGGTTTCTTTAGTTTCACCATTGGCTTATGATATGCATAGACAATGTTCTGCACGGTGTCTTTGGGTTACCAATGGAAGATGAAATCCTTGCTTCCTATCAGTGCCGCCCTCTACACTAGTATTTCCAATGTGAACTTAAATGTTGCATAGAACTTCCTTCTTACTCTCTCACAATATCTTATTTGTCTTCTCGTTTCCTATTGGATATACCATGCAATTTGGACCAGTGTACCAACCTTGGGAAGGTTCCAACTTTTGTGTGCATCACTTATCCGGTGGTTTATAGTTTTCCAATGACTTATGGTGTGCATAGGAAACTTTTTGTGCAGTTCCTTGGGTCTCTTATGAATGTATTGTGTGCTAGGAATAGTCTTGGTTGTCCATCACCTTTTAGAGAAGCAATTATGCTCTCGAGGATCTTCAGTATCCTTGTACAGGTTCATTAATTAAAATTTGGTTGTGGGTTGGAACCTAACTTTGATATACTCTACCACTTGTGCCCATTCCTGTAAATTTGTTCGGTGCAACGCCCACCAATGCGTAGGTGTTACTTTGACTATTGTTTTCATGTCTTGAATTGTTTGGATCTCAGGCACCAAGTCTTCCATTTGTGATAAAAATGTGTCTATCGAGCATATCATTTTAATCCTTGGTAGGTCGCACAACTTTGATCCAATCCAACGCACTGCTTTGGTGATTCGAACACATATTTGAGTTGATACCACATACATCTTATTCTATCGTATTTCCATAACATCCTTTGAATATATTTCATAGGAGAAAACACTTCTCCAACTTAGTTCACCATCGGTTGTTGGATTCACATAATCCTCCTTGTGCCCTGTAATATTGTATATGTTTTCTATGATCGAACTTTGTTCCTCCTCGTTCATGGGTTTGTCATATCTGTCAACCCCATTTCGTTCTAGTGGAGCAATAATTTGCAAGGTGTATGTCTCAAATTGCATCTACCACTACTTTAGGTTTAGTATGGAATTATTATCGAATTCCTAGTCAATTCCAAGTACATTTGGATAGGGGTCTGAGTCATCCATGATATCAATCACTTCGAATTATTTTTTAGTCTTCACCCCATCGACATTCACTTCCACTTTCTCGAGCCTACCAATCATATAAACTATTTATTGGTTGGAAAGCTTGAGTTGAATTGGGGACCACACCAAGTTTGATTTACCCATCAACTTCCATTATTTCTCCAATAGTATGTTCATATCAGATCCCAAGTCCAACATGACACCGTCCATCTCATAGCTTCCAATCTCAACTATAATATTAAATTCTCTCCCCATATGATTCATTCTTCTTAAATGGCACACATCTCGTTTTGGTAATGGGGCAGAAATTGTAGCATTGTTCTCCCCTGCTTCCATACATCTTGTCAACATGTGGGTTATTTTCTTTGTGCAACTACAGGGTCACCCAACATCTTAAGAAAACAATGCAAGAAGTCACTTGCCTAGTTTTCTAGTTCATTCTTGGCATAATTGGTGTGTTATATTTACTCTTGTGCCATGTGTCACAACTCTTTGTGCACACATTCCTCTTCTAGTTCCTTTTGTGTTGCACGTTGCACTTTCTCACACAAGCAAACTTTTTCCAATGTCCCCTGTGTTGTGCTCTACAATTCTTCATGCGCACGAAATTCTTCTAATGCTTTCAATGTTGTGCACTTCAATTATTCATGTGCATTTTCCTCTTCCAGGTATCTATGCATATCGTGCAGAAATTTCTTTCACTACGCGACATCAAACTTAGGAGGTGGTTGTGTTGATTTTCTAATATTTCCTTCTACATTATGACCTAAACTTTATCCTTATTCCAGGTCATCTCCTATATGGATTCTTCATTGGGTTACCAACCATAAATCCACTTCTTGTTTCAGCTCATGACCTTTGCATGGCTCAAAAATCACCATATTGCAGTGTCCCTTCTTCTTTTCCATATCCATAGAGTGCAAGTGGGTTGATACAGAATAGCGACAAGTGGCCTATTTCACCACCGTTAAAACAAGTAGGTGGTCTTGATCTTCCACCACCATATCCTTTTCCTCTTTCATATCCTCCCCATTGGCCTCCTTGGTAGCCTCCTCTATCAAAGCCTCCTTGATCAAATCCTTTGTGGTCTCCACCCTTCTATTCTTAATGGACAGGTAGAAAGGATCTACAATGTTCTCTTACATCAACTACAATGACATATAGTTATTCACATCATGCTCCATGGATTTTCAAAACTCATAGAATTGGGTGTGTGTGGTATTTTGATGGAAAATGGGGAGTTATATGGCCCCATTGTCTACATATCTCACACCAGTCCATATGTGGTCATGTTGGAAAGATATTCGGTGCATCCATCTTTGTGTAACTTCCTAGTGTAGGACACTCATTCTTATGGTGACCTTCAGTGTGGCATGTAGTACACCAAACATTCTCATGTACCACCTTATCCTTTTCCATATCTTGCAGTTGCATGGTGATGGTCACAAGATGATATTGTACCTATGTTATCCTTGCTAATGTCTCACCACCTCCTAGTGTGGCCTCTAAACACATTGCAATTGCCACGAACTTTGCTTGGGTCATCACCTTCAGTTGGGTGAGCGGGACTCAAATATGTGGTAGGAGTATAGAAATAAACCACTCTCTATGTTGGATGTCCTAGAGTTGAAATGTTAGTCTTTCCGACATAATCTTAAACTGTTGGTCATAATTCCACATTGTTTGTTCAACTATTTGTTTGATCTCTTTAACCTCTATTATACATTGTGATTCTGAATTTGACTTTTGAAATTCCCTAAGAAGATCTCTCTTTATCTCTTTCAGGGAACTTGATTGTCCCATCGGCGTGGTAGCCTTATACTTCATGTACCATGTCATAGATTTGTCTCTAAATGTGGTCTTTAGTTGTACAATCTTGGATGCCTCATCCGTGACTCTCTTCATAGACCATATAGCTTCACACATGAACCAATGATGTTCTGCATTGTCTCTTCCTGTCCCATGAAATGTGGGAATCCCAAGGGTTGAATCTTGGTTCAACATACTCAATCTAGAAATGTGTCTTACTGACTAACTGCTACTTGATGTTGTTGATACTACCGCTCTATCTTGCAAAGTATTTCTGACTTTAGTTTCTCCTTCACTCTTATATTCTCCTTCCTTTTATTCTACTCTTTCTTCTTCTACTTCTCTCACCTTTGCACATTCTTTGGTTATTTCTTCTTAATGACAAATGCACAAGGGGGGTGGTTCAAAAGGGGGGTTCCTCTATACTTTCTCATCATCTTTGGTGAGGGATCCAAAAGATATTCCTATCTCTAGCCACACAAGCCTGCTCATAATCACTAAGGCCTTAGATCCTTCTAGGAGGGCTCCATTGTTATGATATGTTGCATCAGTGCTACTATTTTGTGCCCCATATTCCAATGATGTGACTACTTTTCTCACTAGCCAAGGGGATCTGACTCCATATTCCTTGATCCTTCTCCCACTACTTTCGATACACTCTCTTGATACCTCTCTTCTATTGTTGTGTCTCTTTGATGACTTTTTTTCTTCTATGTTTCTGTTTGGAATGAATATTTCTTCCACACACCCTTCTGGTGTGGTTTGTCTTCTCTTCATCTTGGATATAATTACTCATTCATCACCCTTTGCTTTATTTTCTCTTCTTCTCTACTTGGATCACCTCCTCACCTCATTTCTTTTTGCATATCTCTCAACTCTTATTCTCCTCTACTCTTTTGGATCCATTATCTTCTCACTTCACCTCATATTCTTCTATATCCACTCTTTCACTTATATTTTCTTCTTCCCCCTTATTTCCATCCCCCTTTCCCTCCACGTGGGAGAGTTTACCTGACCATCCTATCAGGCTCCATGTGCATCAACTATTTTTCCATGAACCTATTTATCCACAAAGAGATTTCTTTAAATAATCTCCTTTTAGGGCCCGTTGTAGATTTTCTTTCAGCATTGCTGAAAGAATCATTACATTCAATAGCAAACTCAACAAGATACCCTTCTTTCACATGATCAAACCAAAATATGATAGCTCTAGCCCACTTATTGTAAAGCCCTAATATTGGCTCATTACCCCTTAATTAGGGCATATTATATTAGTAATGTTATTTTATTTATGTCGGATTTAGGCCATTAGTTGTAATTATACCTCCTAGTCTCCTATATATACCAAGGAGACATTTTCATTTTGAATCACCTTGTACTTGAACATTTAAGTGGGGTAAAAGGAGGTTGCCCCCTCGAAGAGGATTATTATCTGAAATTATCTCTTTTTCAAGGCGTTGAGTACTTTTTCTAAGGTTTTTCTATGCTATATTGATATTTGGTTCTCAACATATGGTATCAGAGCTCAAGGTCTTGGGGTTTCGCTGCTACATCTGAGACACCGTGGAATTTTTTCTATAACTTTTTTTCTAAAATGTTTCATAAGGAACGACTTGGAGGATATTTAGTAGACAGATCAAGGTACGTTGGGTTCAAAATTAAGCTCCCGAGACCTTATACTTTCGGAGATACAGCCTGTACAAGATAGGGTTCTGGAATCATCCTAAAATGAGTCATTGCAGAATTTTCACTATAATTTTTTTTTGTAACGTTTCAGACCCTGAACTCCAGAGGATATTTACAAAAATTAGTAAGGTATATGTGGTAAAAAGTTCAGATTCTGGGTCATCTTAAATTTGTAGATACACCTTGTGTAAGATAGGATATCTGACTAGTTCTATTGACTAGTCTCAACAAGGTGTTCCAGGTAAAACAATCATAACTTCTTTCTACAGTATCCAAATTGAGTGGGACTAGTTTCATTGGATCGTGGACAGTTTGTAGTATTTCGGGTGCGAGTTTCAGAATTTTATATCAATTATTTTGTGTGGGGCGCGCTATACAAGTGAGATCTCCTGGAAAGGCCAAAAATTGGCAAGTTGTGGGGAAGTTACCGTAAATTCCACTTGGCACATCCAATTTTGATCAAACCTATGGCATTGTAGAGAAGAAATATCAAAGAACTACATAAAAGAAATTTTCATACCTAGAAGAGATGAAACTTGGGAGATACAACAGAAGACATGTTGTCTAGCAGAACCACCTCAAAATCAAGGTTCAAAAGTGATACTTGGCCAACATGCCACCCAAAAAGGGAATTTATACACCAAACAAGCCTCCAGAAAATCCTACTTGGACTCTTGATGAAGGTGAAGAAATGTGTAGGGACATAAATGATTTACAAAAGAGATAGTAACAAAAGATTAACTACAAGAGACGATGGAGGGTTTAAAAGGGGAGATCATGGAAGTATTGAAAAATTTCGTAACAGAGAAGACACCTGAAAGTGAAAATGCATCCCATAAAATTCATGATGAGGACACAAGGAAGGTGAATCAAGAATGGAGAAACTCCAACTTTG
>ML788163.1:316406-340060 GCA_009831015.1 Picea engelmannii | reverse complement strand
TAAGGTTATCCTTCACCTGAGCACAGTTTGATGTCCTTGGCTACTTTCTTCTCAGTTTTTTTCTTAGATTTATGAATGAATATGTATTGCTTCTTGATTCTGAGTTGATGGTTCATAACATACCTTACTGGGTCGGCCTTTGAGGACCAACACTTTTAGTTTTAGTTTTCTCTTGGATTTATAGATGAATACGTTTTGACCCCCATTCGCTGGTACATAACAGACCCATTTGCAGAACTGTAACCGACGCGGTTTACCTGCTAGATGAAATTGTTGGTTATGATCCACGAGATCACAGAGCATCGAAGAGTGCATTTCCGTTTACCCCAAAGGGTGGCTATAAGCAGTTCCTCAAGCCTGATGGGTTACATGGCAAAAGACTGGGCATTGTTCGAGCCCCTGGATCCAGTGAAGCAGCATCCTTTGAGAAGCATCTGGCCACTTTAAGGTCATATCAGAATGAACTGTAATCTTTTCAGTTTTCAGGGAAAACCAAGATAGTTTTCAGGGAAATCTTTTCAGTTTTCAATTAGACAGCGGCACTACATTTGATTTATGAAAAAAGAGACGTTGTAAGACACTGCTGATTTCTGATTTGCAGGCAGAAAGGGGCAACATTGGTGGCAAATAGCGGTATCAATGCCATCTTGAACACAGATTTTTTGGATGACATGCGCACGGTTCTCTTCTACGATTTTAAACACGATTTGAATATCTACCTTTCGGAGCTCCTTCAGTCTCCTGTCCGCACACTCGCTGATATCATCGCCTTCAACAAACGACATACACAGGAGGTATATAATCTGTCTGATCTAATCACATTAGTTGCAGATCCACTAAAATCCGTGCTATAGTCTTATTAGCTGTAAAAATAGAGTGCTTTAATTATCCATGCATGTCAGCCGAGTCCGTCCAGATCTGATGATACAATTTAACTTGGGAGAATAATTAAATTAAAGTTTTTTAGGCATGCACTTATCATTTTTCTCATAGAACAGCTCATGTCACCTATCCCCCCACATGGCCTATAGTTTGTACTTTGACTAATAAGTACTACCTCTTAGTTTATATTTTTCAATTTTACATTGATTTTTCTGTAACGGTATAAATTTTAAATTAAAAAATATGCAAAAATTATATTAATATTTTTACTAAGACGTACTCCCTTTTACATTAAGGCTTTGTTTAACTATTCTACCACATGGGTTTTTTGGCTGGAATTTGGCTACATAAATCTGTATGAAATCACTATTTTTTAATGTTTAAAATCCAGTTTTGAATGCATAAATGGATTCAACATGCTTAAAAACCCCTAAGGCACTCAGATTATACAGAAATAATCACTCAAATTTGAGGATCTAACAATTTCCCGGATCTAACAATTTCCCACTGGATCTCGGGAAAATGTCCCTGAAAAAATTAGTTACGTTTAGACTACGAAATCTGGCGGCATAAATCTGCATAAAATTTATATTTTTTTGTGTTTAAAATCCAGTTTAAAATCACTCAAATCTCTTGATCTAAAAATTTCCTACTAATTTTGGTCAAATGTCCCCGAAAAAATAACCGGAGGTTTTGAATTTGTTTTCCTCCTTTATAGCCACTTGCCAAAATCCAGATTTTAAATCAAACTTTGAGAATATCTTTGCATTTGCTATTCTATTGACTAGACTTGATTTGTGGGGTATAGGATAAGTATCATCAGCTAGGACTGAATTTAAAGGAGTATAATTTACTACCAATCTTGGGACTCCTCGAATCTGCTCAGAATGTTTATTAACATAGAATCCATAGCAATTCGATGGGCTAATGGATTCTCTGATCAATCATTTTTTCAGTAATCCTTGGTTTTCTTCAGAACACAATTTTTTATATTTAGCATTCATAGGTATTGCTATGCTTTTACAAGGTTTTCCCTCATAACTATCTTTGTATGGTAATTCAATAAAATGAGTTTTTCTTTCCCAAAACGTAGTTGGGAGTTTTGAGCATACCCGATCTTCAAATATTTTTTGCAGTTGACTAATCCTGTCTTGAATATTTAGCTCCTTGAGCTATTGATCAATCCTCTAGTTGCTCTTCATTTCCTGGAGTTCTTGAATCTTTTTCTCTTTCTCTATAAAAGCCTGAGACATTTAAACCATTGTGGACAACTTAGGGACTGATACAAATGGGAGTACAATTTTTCTCCTTGCTATTGTAATAAAATATCAAGATTTTTCATTTGGTAATTTTTCAGAACCATGTGATTCAACAACAACAAAAAATGGAGTACCTAAAAGACAAGGTACTGGAATTTCTGCTAGTGAAAATTTCAGATTTAAGAAGCAAGGTCCAAAACATAACTTGACCCTTTCAACCTCATATTCCATCTTTAGGGTTTGATTACCTAGTCCAATGGCTGCATTGTTATTTTTTAACCAATAACAAGAAGGAATAGAATCTTTATTTAGGATGTTAAAGTCTGATCCTAAATCAATCAATGCTTTCAACTTAAAGATTTGACCTTGAATATTCAGCTCAATCATCACATGGTATTGTTGATGCTCGATAGCCATTATTCTCATAGAATTCAAACCTTCTATAGAATTTGTTTCAAATGTACTAATGGTGTCATTTGCATTCTGAGGAATTTCTTATAGGGAGGCATGAATTGCAGGGCCTAGATTTGTTGTTGTAACCCTCTTATTTCTTGTCTAGCCCATGATGAATCATCTTTGTATCCATCCTCAATTTCTGATTCTTTTTCAATCTTTTCTAATCTTTACTTTATTTATACAACTTCCTTCTTAAGAATATTTTTTTTTTTTCCAAATCATTTATAGTCAAAGGTCTCCTCTTATCATTCTGGTTTTGTCTAATAAATGACTTGGTATTCCTTTCAAAAGAAGCATCTATGAACAGTGGCTTCTTACCTGAGTTTGTGGTTGTTGTTGGTTGTTGAGCTTTTACCATGGTTTTTAGAAATGAATCTAAAAGTGCATCATTCATTTCTCCTTCTGGAAATGCTTTGATTTCTGCCAGCATCTGAGCATCTCCATCAGACTGATTTTGAGCCATACAGATTATAGAATCTGGTTCATCTTCATATTCATCTTCTTCTTCATCTTCTGTTTCTTCATAACTTGAAGGCTCTATCTGGAAAATACAAAAAATTGGATCATTTGCTATAAGTAACATTTCCTCATCAGAGGATTCACTAGAGAAATATTCAAATTCATAATTGTCAGTAGACTGACAACATCCTTCCTAAAGCATATGAACGTCTTCCCTCTTAGGAAAAGGATGATGTGGGAATTGATTTGTATCATGGTGACTTGAGCCACATTTGTTGCAACGAATTGAGATTATTTGTCTATAAGACTCAACCTTTTGTCTTGATTTTTGTTGTGACATCTTACCTTTATTCTTCTTGGATTGTTCTCCTTGTGCACATCTATTAGCTAGGTGTCCTGGTTGTCCACATAACCAACAAGTTAGGTTGACCTTACTTTGTTGTTTGAAAGATTTCAATTTGATGTCTTCTGGGGAGTAATAATAAGACTTTGTGTATTTCTTATAATGACTTTTTTTCCTCTTATCTTTTTGGTAAGACCTGGGCTTTCCCTTATCATATTTTTTGAATCTTTGTCTCGTGGAATTCTTTACCTTTTTATTTCTTCTAACTGGGTCATCTAGGGTCATACCATATTTTTTGCAGATAGATCTACTATCTGGTAATTTTGATAGCTTTTGTATTGACTTTGTAACCTTCATGTTAGCACACAATCCTACTAGGGAAAAGGTAATGATTGTGTAAATTTATCCCCAAGTATAAATCTCATAAGGTTGAACAAAAGATTTTTGTACTTTTAAATATTCAACAAATTTTTTGGGAAGTGCAACAAGATATACTTGCTTCCAGAGAAGGTTTTAGCTATCTTTTACCTCATATATCCTTTGGGTCCATTCTTTGTGAAAATCATCATTATTGGACATTCTCTTACATTTCAATCCCATTAGAATTATGGCATGTTTATCAGAGAGTTCATGTTTTGTTCCACACCAATGCTCAAGAATGAATGTAGTTAATGCCTCTATCATATTATTTTTTTCTTGGCCATCTTCTTTAAATATTATATTCCCTTTTTCATCTTTAACTTGTTCCTTTTCCATTTTCTCGACTAGGGCACATCAAGACTCGATTTCCCACCATTTAGCCAAAGTTATTGTAAAACATTGTATAATAGACTTACATGCTTCTATTTCATTTTTTCCCTTCATGCACATGACTCTGTAGGAAACATGCATTCTGTCTATAACTTGACGGATTTGGCCTATGGTCATACTATCTATGTTCCATTCTGGGAATTTTTCATCTGTAAATGTTTGTGCCTATGGTAGCTTGTCTTTTCCATAAAGGTCTAGAGATGGAACCCTAGTCATGTTCCAAGGAACTGGTTCTTTAGCAGGGAGAATATGATATTGTGTAACAAGAAGATGAGTTGAGGACGATTCTTCTTGTTCTGGGGGAAAATGGACTGGAAATCTTTTCTTCAAATCAATTTCTTTAGGAATGTAGACTATAGAGTTTACTAATGAGACCTTTTGTGGAAATAAGTAAGAACTAGGAATTGGTTTGTCAGGAAGATTTCCATATTTTTATGATACTTTAATAATAAATTCCCCTATGTTCTTAAAAGCTTCACCTAATCCTTCCATTAGTTATTCATGGTCTCTTTTTGAAGAGTCTTTTCCACTTTCTAAAGTGTTTTTGATTTCAAAGACTTGGGAATTGACAGAGTTTATACTGGAAGCAACTTGATTTGTAGAGACTTGAAGTTGATCTATTTGTTTCTTTCTAGCATAGTCATTGGTTACAAAAGTATGTGTTTCCATCCCACTTATAGCAATATTTTTCCAATTTAACTATTGAGACACACTTTGAAGTCTTTTCTCTGAATTTGTTTGTTGAGATTCTTCCTTGTGAATCGTGAGGGGAGTAGCCTTAGTTTGTTTTTCCTCTTCTCTTAGAATGATTTCCTTAAAAGGGGGAAAAGGAAAATTTGTCTCAGTTGTTTTTCCATCTAAGGATTTCCATTTTTGTTTGGTATTGACACTTTATTTGGTAGACATCATTTGAAATGCTTCAATTTGGGAAAGTTTGTACCATTCATAAAAGGATATCCACAAATCCTTTATTGACATATATGTTTTCCATTACTCAGATAATTCTTTCTTTAGTTCTTCAGAAGTAATGGAATTACATTATTTGGCTTTGGGATGAGTAAACAAATCCCAATTTAACATTCTCTTAATCCAATCTATGTTTATTCTTTTTCTAGGACATCCATTCATAAGGGAAAAGAATTTGTGCATCTCTGGGATTTGTTTACTCATTTCCAAGCCAAAGAGTTTACTGCCATTACTTCTGCAGAACTAAAGAAAGAATTATTTGAGCAATGGAAAACATATATGTCAATAAATGATTTGACATATATGCAAATCAGTCCATAGTGATGAAAATCAGTCCCAGATATGTACAATTTTTTTTCCCTTATGAATGGATGTCCTAGAAGAAGAGTAAACATAGGCTAGATTAAGAGAATGTTAAATTGGGATATGTTTACTCATTCTCAAGCCAAAGAATTTAATGCCATTACTTCTGCAGAACTAAAGAAGGAATTATCTGAGCAATGGAAAACATATATGTCAATAAAGGATTTGTGGATATCC
The DNA here is from genome assembly GCA_009831015.1 of Picea engelmannii. Lineage (NCBI taxonomy): Eukaryota > Viridiplantae > Streptophyta > Pinopsida > Pinales > Pinaceae > Picea > Picea engelmannii. Next base: position 334,345 of record ML788163.1, on the reverse strand, counting down.
TTTTATGAATGGTACAAACTTTCCCAAAAGGAAGCAATTCAAATGATGTATGCCAAAGAAAGTGTCAGTACCAAACACAAATGGAAATCCTTAGACAGACAAAAAACTAAGACATTTTTTACTTTCCCCCCTTTTAAGGGAATCATTCTAGGAGAAGAGGAAAAACAAACTAAGGCTACTCCCCTCATGATTCACAAGGAAGAATCTCATCAAACAAATTCAGAGAAAAGACTCCAAAGTGTGTCTGAACAATTAAATTGGACACATACTGCTCTAAGAGGGATGGCAACACATACTTTAGTAACCAATGACTATGCTAGAAAGCAACAAATAAATCAACTTCAATTCTCTACAAATCAAATTGCTTACAGTATAAACTCTATCAATTCCCAAGTCTCTGAAATCAAAAACACTTTAGAAAGTGAAAAAGACTCTTCAAAAAGAGACCATGAAGAACTAATGGAAGGATTAGGTGAAGCTTTTAAGAACTTAGGGGAATATATTATTAAATTATCATAAAAATATGGAAAGCTTCCTGACAAACCAATTCCTAGTTCTTACTTATTTCCACAAAAGGTCTCATCAGTAAACTCTACAGTCTACATTCCTAAAGAAATTGATTTGAAGAAAATATTTCTAGTCCATTTTCCCCCAGAACAAGAAGAATCATCCTCAACTCATCTTATGTTTACACAATCTCATATCCGCCCTTCTAAAGAACCAGTTTATTGGAACATGACTAGGGTTCCAGCTCCAGAAAATGTAAAAACTACCATTAAAGAAGCCCAAGTTATACCGACTATATCCATACGGATCATGTTCTCTAAAAAATAATGATTTCATTATCGAGATGATAATGGAACTATTAATGATAGTGCAAAGTTGAAGTTGAAATGGACCACCTTTCCATTCTGAACGTTACTGATGTTCGAGCTTATATGAGAGATAAATAAATCGATTTGATCATTGACCATATATATATGGGGGATACCAGATCTATTAATTCTATTCCTGTTTCTCATTCTTAATTTTCAATCAACATACCTTTATGGAAAAGACAAGCTACCAGAGGCACAAACATTTACAGATGAAAATTTCCCAGAATGGAACATAAATAGTATGATCATAGGAAAAATCCGTCAAGTTATAGAAAGAATGTATGTTTCCTACAGAGTCATGTGCATGAAAGGGAAAAATTAAATAGAAGCATGTAATTCTATTATACAATGTTTTACAGAAACTTTGGCTAAATGTTGGGAAATAGAGTCTTCACCTGCCCTAGTTGAGAAAATGGAAAAGGAACAAGTTAAAGATGAAAATGGGGATATAGTATTTAAAGAAGATGGCCAAGAAGAAAATAATATGATATGTGCATTAACTACATTCATTCTTGAGCATTGGTGCGGAACAGAACATGAACTCTCTTTGAAACATGCCATAATTATAATGGGAATGAAATGTAAGAGAATGTCCAATTATAATGATTTTCATAGAGAATGGACCCAAAGGATATATGAGGTAAAAGATAGAAAAAACCTTCTCTGGAAGAAAGTATATCTTGCTTCTCTCCCCAAACAAATTTGTTGAATATTTAAAAGTACAAAAATATTTTGTTCATCCTTATGAGTTTTATACTTGGGGAGAAATTTACACAATCATTACCTCTTCCCTAGTAGCCTTGTGTGCTAACATGAAGGTTACAAAGTCAATACAAAAACTATAAAAATTACCAGATAGTAGATCTATCTGTGAAAAATATGGTATGACCCTTGATGACCCAGTTATAAGAAAGAAAAGGGAAAATAAATCCATGAGACAAAGACTCGAAAACTATGATAAGGGAAAGCCTAGGTCTTACCAAAAAGATAAGAGGAAAATAAGTCATTATAAGAAATACACAAAGTCTCATTATTACTCCCCAAAAGACATCAAATTGCAATCTTCCAAACAACAAAGTAAGGCCAACCTAACGTGTTGGTTATGTGGAAAATCAGGACACTTGGTTAATAGATGTCCACAAGGAGAACAATCCAAGAAGAATAAAGGTAAGAATTAACGAACAAGAGAATAAGAAAACTATGCCAAAATCCTTTCCCTGCCATTGCCCAAGTTTTGCATCTTTTTCTGAGTTTTATCCTCAACTTTCCCTTCTATCCATTCTCCCTATGCAACTCTTTCTTCTTCCCTTGATGGCATGTTGGTTGTGAGAATTCTATGTGGGATTGTTGCACTTGGAGCCATGACAAAGGAGCCCAGATTTGGTTCGTAGAGCGGTGTTCGCAAGCAAAGGTTGTAACCTTTCATCTTGTATATGAATAAAAGAGATTATCTTTGTCCCAAAAACCTATGTGTACATGTTCTTGTATATTTGATCATTTACATCTATATTTAGGATTTTAAGTGATTGATAGAGATTGTATATGTTGTTGTGTTGTATTCTTAACCCCTTGCAAGTCATCTTTGGGAGAAGATATGTGATCTAAGAGGAAACAACAAGTGGAAGAGGTCTACATCGACCGTAAGGATTCAAGGTGCACTTCTTTACCTTCTCTTCTCTCTTTCTCTTATCACTTAGTCTGGATTGTTTTGGGGTATATTAGAGATAAGTCAGTCTTTTAAGGGAGTTATCGCTCTGCCTATTCCTTAGACCTAGTTTAGGGGGAATTTCCCCATAGCATTGGGACATGTTGTAGGTTGATGTGAGAAATGAAACAAAGGGTTTGAATTTTAGAAAAGTGAGAACTCTATCCTTATGAAGGTGTATGTAGGCTGCAGTATAGACATGACACGCACATACGCAGGTTGCATTATAGACAGGTCGCATACATACACAAGCTGCAGCATCTACATGTCACGTACATGTTGGTATTTGTTGGTACATGTTGACTTCTAGTACAAGATTGATTACAAGTTATTGGTACAGGTTGGTTACAAGTTGTTGGCACATATTAGTACATGTTTACAGTAGTATATCTCACAGGTACAATGTGGTAGTGGTTTCAACATTTGGCAATTATATTTCAGGGTGGTTGGACGAGGAAAGGATAGGTGGGTGTAGCCACCTTTCGCTTGTAGCCGAAGAATATAGGGGGTTGTAGCCTCCTTCTGGTTGTAGCTAGAGAATTGGGGAGTTGGATCTTCCCTCGGGTTGTATCCTGAGAAACTAGTGGGTTGGAGCCTCCTTCTAGTTGGAGCTGGAGAATTGGAAGTTGGTTCTTCCTTGAATGTAATTCTTAAAGACATATAAGAAAATCATTCTGTGTTTTTCTCCCGCATTGGGTTTCCACGTAAAATATCAGTGTACTCTGCATTGTGTGGATGTGTCTATTATTTTTTATTATGCACTGATGGATGTTAGTGTTATATGATGCAATAACATATTAATGATGAATTGATGAACATTGTTGAATAAGTTAAAGGAATATACATTGTGGTTAAAATGATTAATAAGTGGTATAAAATGCTCATTATTGATTCATCCTCCCTCTCAGTAATCCAACATCATCCTTTTCATTTACTCATCTTTTGGGAGTTTAAGGTGTTAGCAACATTTCTTGCACAGGGATGTTTTCCTCTTCGATTTGAGGCCTCTGATGTAGACACATGGAGGTGGGATTTTGAAAGCCGGTCAGGTGAGATTTATAGAAAGGTTGTAGCCATAAACGTCAAGCGAGCCTGATCATGGATGCAAGAAGCAGCGAAGGAGATCTAGACCGTCCGTCTGAGAAGGGACGCGTGGCAGGAGATCGGCGTCATCGGGAAAGTCCCGACAGGGAAGCGTCCATCGAGGAACTTGAAGCCATCGGGATATCGGGGATCTTGGGGACGAGTAATTCATGCACTCCAAAAATGTGAACCGCGAAACCCTGATGGAGATTATGGTCAAGGGAATATGGTAGTGGTCACTTGGACCAGGGCCTATTCAAAGGGCTAGCACAGAAGGAGCCATCAGGGATCAGAGATTCGTGAGTCTGGAGGACTAGTGAATCGTGGCATCGTGAATGTTGAAACTTCGATGGAGGGTTTAACTATGGTTGCACGGAGACAAGTCATATGGATCAGGTTCCAACCGGTAGGGGCTAACTCGTTGAGGTGGAGCTCATCGCAAATCGGGTATCAAAGTTTCGAGGAGAAAGCGCCCCTTGTTTTTTTTGCATTTTGAAATCCCGAACCCCGAATTCCCGATAGCACTCAGGACCGGGCCCATGGTTCTGGTGCCCGGTTATAAGAAAGGAGGTCTGAGAGAGGGGCACTTTCGTTTTTATTTGGCCAAAGGTTCTGAATTAGTTCTCAGAAGGGGGGCACTGTACTCTGTCGACTCCAGCCCGATGAGATTTGGATCCCGGTACCTGCTCAGAATGGATATAGGAGAAAGAGGGTGGGTGAAGTCTCGCGTCACCCATTTATTGCAGAGTATGGAGGTCCCGGTGGAAATTCACCCAGGAGGGCCCCTTGTACCAGTTCTCTGCAGGAAAGTCACACCGAGTCTCCAACTCACCAGGGGAACCTGTACACATCGGTTCAACATTCAAAGGGCTCAGCTACCCCTTGGCGCGAGCCATGCTGAATTAAAGGCAGTGTATGACAGGGCAATGCAGGCCAGATTTGATTGAGGCGATGCCATCCATTGAAAGTTTTGAGACGCCTCTGCTGGGCGGAAGGAAGGGAAGAGTATATGTAGGCATTTTTTCCATTTTTGTAAGGATCGATGGTAGAGCAGAGCTCCCTATTGTAAAGTTTAACAGACATCCTAGTTTGTTGGATATGCGTCTGTATTTGAGATATCTTGTTTATGACAGACAATTTTTCTTGCTCCATCTTATTTCATCTCACGCTTAGAGAGTTCGTGATTGACTGAATTGCACGAATCATTGCAGTTCTATTATGATAAATGATTTATCGTTGCATTATTGTATTCCCTGGTTTTCTGTATTTAAGTGTATGAAGACCTTGCGTTTGAATGTCTTCTTCTGCATTATGTTAGGAACCTACCGTTTGCAACAGAATTTCGCACTCCTCCCATATAAATCTTCCATCTGTTCACCCTTAACTACACTCACTGTCTGAAGTTTATAAAGACCTCACTCACCTATGCATGCCTAGCCTAGTTTGGAGTTGGATGATATCGTTTTGAGTTGGCTTCCATTCGGTCACCCCATCTATAAACAAACTGTGACATAAAACTGATGGGCATCGGGCTCTGCTCCTGCAAGCAATCTAGGAGTGACTTCCGTCGCTAACATTTCTGGCGTCGTTGCCGGGTACGAAGTTGAATATATTCCCTGGGATTGAATGACAATGATTAGCTGATTTTGAAGGTGCATCAGATATCAGAACTATTGAGATTGTTGCTGTGCACCTAGCGACTCCATTGTGACGACTCCGCTGGGGAGAACCTGCTCTATCAATTGTGGCTTTTAGAGGCAGACACATGCGGTCTCATCCACAGCTGCCCCTAGCTACACCTCAAACCGATCCAGAGGTGGCTCTCAGACAAGGAAAGGCCCCTGAAGAAGAAGCTTCCATCGCCGAAACAGGTAATCCACCATCTCCTTCTGTACGAACTCCGTTTTCTCCTCCTCATTTTCTTAATAGACCTCCTTCAGAAGTTTCCCGTTTCCTGAATTTTGGGAGTGTTCATGCTGAGTTTTCCCCTCCTGGTCTGGGATTGGAGGGAGAAATCCTTGTCACTCCTCTCTCCTCTGAAGCTGTTCCTTGGCGTAGACCCGGAGCCACAAAAGATTTTCCCACTCCTGCGCAAGGAGGAGCGCCTGCTGACTTGAGCTCGGTAGCTTTCTCCTTAGATCCTCTCTTGTTCCCCACTCCAATTCGAGGCTCGTTCCCAACAGTCCCTTCGCCAACTCCTTCTTCTCCGATTTCTCCTCCACCTAACATTCCTATGGCCGGAGCAAATCCCCCTATGACCGAAATAGAGGTCATCATAGCCGCTAGATACGCTCCCCTCCTGCTACCACAGTCTCTCAATAACCTCCCAGCAGAAGGGTACCTTAAGCAACTGCCCAAGTTTACAAGTGAGGGGGACATAACTGTTGAAGAGCACCTAGCAGCCTTTTACAATTTCACGGATGATAATGTTATCATGCACACAGACGTATGGATGAGGATTTTTGTCCATAGTCTCCAAGGATAGGCTAGAAAATGGTTCAGGGCCCCGCCTCCTAGATCTATTGATGGGATCAGAGCTCTAGATAATGCCTTTTTGAGACAGTGGGGAGATAAAAAAGACTTCATGTATTACATGACAGAGTTTGGGTCTTTGAAGAGAAAGGAAGGAGAGTCTGTTTCTGACTTCTCCAAGAGATTTAATAAAATGTACAATAGAATCCCTGCTGAGATAAAACCCTCCGAAGCCTTTGCAATGATCACTTACTCTAGCGCCTTTGATCCTGATTTCTGCCTACTACTGAGGGAGAGAAGAGCTGCTACGCTGGCACACATGCAAGACGCAGCCGTGGAGGTAGAATCCAACATATTGGCTATCAACCGACTCAGGAATGCCGGTGATAGAAATACCTCCAAGAACAGGCCTAAAGCTTCCTCATCCAGTTCCTCTCCCCTGCCCCATCAGACAGATGAGACAGCTAGAACGCTAAAATCACTTGCTGCCAAGGTAGAAAGGCTGGAATTAGAAGGGAAGCCCATGTACAGAAATCCCCAAAACAATGATAATAGAGGTTTCAGGTGACCGGCTAATAATATGCCTCAGGTTTTCCCGAGGGAACAAAGGGGAAAGGATAGAGAAGATCAAAGGGTTCAACCCACCCTCCAAAATAACCTGGTAGATCATGAGGAGAGAGAAGAGATCGACGAGTTAGGCCCTGGAATTCATTGTATTCAAGAAATTTCCCCTTTTCCCCATTTAACGCAGTCAGCATATGAAGAATCACTTATGAGTGCTCAGATTCATGAGTTGGGGAAAGAAGAAAGGCCTGTTCACACTTCTAATAGATATAATCTCAGGTCTGGAAGGAAAGGAGGAGACTTCGACAGCTCAGACCAGCCCCTCATAGCAGATAGGCCTACTAAAATTGCCGCAGCCGCAGCTAAAGAAAAGAAGACTCAGAGTGCTTCACCAGTGGCCAAAGAACCTGTCGCTGAGGTTAGAGAAGCTCCTAAACCTACCCCCTCCTTCAATTTTGAGCATGAGATTCAGAAGATTAGAATTCCTGTACCTCTCTCTGAGCTAGTTAAAAATGACGACTTCAAAAGGTCCCTCTCCAAGTTGTTGCAATCAGACCCCCCCCAGCCTCCCTCTGACTCAATAAACCTTCAAGATGAAAAGCCTGCAGTCGTCTTAGGGCCCATGGTAGAAGGTAGGGATGATTCATCCCCTCCCTTCTACGCATCCCTGAATATACATGATAAAGTGCTGCATAACTACCTCATGGACTCAGGGGCTTCCCATAACCTTATGCCCAAAATAGTGATGGAAGAGATGGGATTAGAAGTGACCAGGGCCTACCATGATTTATACTCTTTTGATTCAAGGAGGGTGCAATGTCTGGGAGTCATCAAGGACTTGGTGGTTTCTCTGTTTCAACTGCCCATGAAGAGTGTGGTAGCCGAAGTTCCCCCCAAATTCGGGATGCTGTTGTCTAGATCATGGATCAAAAAATTGGGAGGGACACTACAGATGGATCTCATGTATGCTACCATTCCGGTCTTTAAAGGGGAACAAAGGAGATTATACAGAGAAGCCCAACTAGCCTATATTGTCAGTGATGAAGCAGACCCTACCAATCACCCCATCTTTTCACTTGACACCGACTTGGGGTCTAGTTTGCTCCAGCTTACCGATGCCCCTGAAAGCTCTTTACTAATCAGAAAAAATCCTAGCTCTGATCATCCGATTTCCCCTCAAAGCTCCCCTGTGTGGAAGATGTTTTTTGACGGAGCTTCTTCTAGCGAAGGCATTAGCGCTGGAGTGGTTTTCATATCACCTTGTCAAGAAGTCGTGTCTATGTCATACAAGCTGGAATTCAAAGCCACCAACAATGTGGCGGAATACGAAGCTCTTGTTCTGGGTATGAGGGCCGCAAAAGAAATGGCAATTGAGGAAATGGAAATATTCGGAGATGCTGAGTTGATTATTCAGCAGGTAAGGAATGCTTATCATGCCCATAATCCCCGGCTCGAGAATTATTGGAATGAAGTATGGGACCTTATTGATAATTTCTTCTTGGCTTTTAACATTTCTTTCATTCTGAGGGGAGAAAATACCTTGGCCGATTCTTTAGCTGTCTCAGCTAGTTCGCTCAAATTTCCTTTGCCGCCTATGATAAAAAATGATGTAGAGATAAGGTATAGGCCCTCGGTGCTGGAAAATGTCAAGCATTGGATGGTGTTCGAGGATGATTCTGAACTCGAAAGGTTTCTCCAAGCAATGGACGAATTTTCTGCGTTGCATATTGACCAAGATCCTGAGTTGGAAGGTGACCCTCGTCCTGAGAGGTTTTTAAATGAAATCGCCAATCATCAGATCATTCAGCTGCCCAGTAATGACATTCTGAGAGGACTTGTCCCTTTAGAAAGATTGTTTGACAGGAATGATGTACCAGTAAAGGGCAGGGTCTCAAATGAAGATACCGAGACAACTGAATGCAACATTGGCACGCCGGAGGAGCCCAGGTTTGTCAAACTATCAAGCAGTTTGACCAGAGAGCAGAAGGCCGAATACACAGAGTTGCTCAGAGAGTTCGTTGATGTGTTTGAATGGACATACGAAGACCTCAAGACGTACGACACATCTGTCATCGAGCACAAGATCCCACTAAAGGAAGAGGCTAAACCATTTAGACAAAAGCTGAGACAGATAAATCCCATGTTGCTACCTGTCATGGAGAAAGAAGTGAAGAAATTGTTAGACGCCCAAATCATTGTCCCCTTGAGATATTCTGAATGGGTGGCCAATTTGGTCCCAGTAAGGAAGAAGAGTGGAGAAATCAGGCTCTGCGTTGATTTCAGGAATCTCAACAGAATCTCCAAGAAAGACAATTACCCCCTACCTAAGATGGAACACATACTGCAGAGGGTAATTGGTGCCTCCAGGATATCCATGATCGATGGGTTTTCTGGCTATAACCAGATATCAATCATGCCTGAGGACAGGGAGAAGACCGCCTTCACCGCTCCTTGGGGCACCTTCATGTATGCCAAAATGCCATTCGGGCTTATGAATGAAGGAGCAACATTTCAGCGAGCCATGGATATAACTTTCATCAGAGAAAAAGACCAATTTGTAGTGATCTACCTAGACGACATCACGATCTTCTCCAGGTATGATAAGGAGCACCGCTGCCACTTAAGGAAAGTTTTCTCGAAATGCCGAAGGTTTGGCCTTTCCCTGAATCCCAAGAAGTCCTTGTTTGCTATGCAGGAAGGGAAGTTATTGGGACATATAGTATCGACAGAGGGAGTGAGAATTGATCCCAGTAGGGTGGAGGCAATTCAAGCCTTGTCACTTCCCAGGTCTAAAAAGGAGGTTCAAGCCTTTTTGGGGAAAATTAATTTTCTAAGGAGGTTTGTCTCGAATTTTGCTGAGCTAGTGAAACACATCACGACCATGCTCAGGAAGGGAAATGAAGTGAAATGGACCGCTGAGCCCAGGACCTCTTTTGACCAAATAAAAAGGGCATTGACTGAGGCACCTGTGCTTATCAATCCTGACTATTCCAAAGAGTTCCTGGTTTTATCCTTTGCTTCTTTTGATACAGTGGCGGCGGTCTTATTGCAGAGAAATGCGGAAGGACGAGAGCAACCCATTGCCTTCTTCAGCAAGGCATTAAGAGATGCAGAACTCCGGTACGAGATCATGGAGAAGCAGGCTTATGCCTTGGTAAAATCCCTCAAAGCTTTCAGAGTCTACGTTTTGCATTCGAAAGTGACAACATACGTTCCTTCAGCTTCCGGAAAAGACATTCTTGTACAACCAGACATAGATGGGGGAAGAGGCAAATGGATAGCAAAAATTCTGGAATTTGACTTGGAAATAAAGCCCACCAAGCTGGTTAAGGGGCAAGGCCTAGCTAAGTTACTGGCTGAATCCAATTATGAAGCCTTGGGAGTCAATTTCCTCAACATTCGCCCAGGAACTCAGCAAACTGAGCTACCCAACCAATGCCCTCAAGATGGCTTATCGCTGGTAAATTGTGCCTGGTATCGTGATATTCTTTACTTCCCGCGGGAATTGAAGCCTCCAGATGGAATGGGTAAAAGGAGGGCAAGAGATTTAAAGCTCAAGGCAGTCAGGTATTGTCTCATTAGGCCAGTTTTGTACTGGAGAGACCCTTTGGGGATGCTACTGAGATGTTTGAACCCGCCCGAAACCCATAACGTTATGTCTGATTTCCATAAAGGCCTTTATGGGGGGCATCATTTCTGGAAAACCACAGTTCATAAGATCCTCAGGGCTGGATATTACTGGCCTTCTTTATTCACTGATGTTTGCAGGGAGGTCAGAGCTTGCACCAAATGTCAAAAGTTCTCAGGAAAGCAACAACTCAAATCACTGCCATTGAAACCCATAGTAGCTTCAGCACCTTTTCAGCAGTGGGGGTTGGACTTCATCGAAGAGATTCATCCTCCCTCAAGTGGTCAGCACAAATGGATCCTGACCGCAACTGATTATTTCACCAAGTGGATAGAAGCTTTCCCCACCAAAAGCACATCACACAAAGTAATTATCAGCTTCCTGGAAGATATCATAGCCCGGTTTGGCTGTCCCAGCAGAATCATCACCGATAATGCTGCTTCTTTCAAATCTGAACCTTTAATTAAGTTCTGTGAGCAGTTCCAGATCTCTCTAGTTCACTCCACCCCCTACTATCCCCAGGGCAATGGTTTAGTGGAATCCTCTAACAAAAGCCTGATAAAGATCATCAAAAGAATGTTAGAGGATAACAAAAGAGCCTGGGATTCAAAGTTGAAGTTTGCTCTGTGGGTCGATCATGTCACAACGAAGAAGTCTCTGGGCACTTCGCCGTTTCAACTAGTCTACGGAGCAGAGGCAGTTTTCCCTACTCAGCTCGCCTTACCTGTGGATAAGTTCTTTCAAGACTACGAGGGAGAACCAGATCATATGATCAGGAGAATTCATCAGATAGTGGAAGTGCAGCAGGTCAGAGAACAAGTGAGGGACGTAGCCTATAGTCATCAGCAGAAGATCAAGTAGGCTTTTGACAGAAAATTCACGAAGAAGGAGTTCGAGGTCGGGGACTTGGTATTTAAGTGGGACGCACCCAGACAATATAAAGGCAAGCACAACAAGTTCGACGCCCTTTGGATCGGCCCCTTTAAAATCTCTGAGATTTTCTCCAACAACACATATAGGTTGCAGGATCTAGAGGGTGAAGAAGTTTTCAACAACCCAGTGAATGGGCATTTTCTAAAAAAATGTTTTATTTGAGCCTTAGACGGCTCCTTTGTTTGTAAATATTGTCTTTTAGTTCTTGTTTAGTTTCTTTTTATGTTTTTGGCCTAATAGGTGACTCCATAGCCCAATAGCAAGGCACTGAAGCTGCGGAAGAATTTATTAGAGCATCGCGGGGACGACTCTATCCCCTGTGGAGCCTAATGTTAGTGACATTTCTTGCACAGGGATGTTTTCCTCTCCGATTTGAGGCCTCTGATGTAGACACATGGAGGTGGTATTTTGAAAGCCGATCAGGTGAGATTTATTCAAAGGCCGCAGCCATAAACGTCAAGCGAGCCTGATCATGGATGCAAGAAGCAGTGAAGGAGATCTAGACCGTCCGTCTGAGAAGGGACGCGTGGCAGGAGATCGGCGTCATCGGGAAAGTCCCGACAGGGAAGCGCCCATCGGGGAACTTGAAGCCATCGGGATATCGAGGATCTTGGGGACGAGTAATTCATGCACTCCGAAAATGCGAACCGCGAAACCCCGATGGAGATTATGGTCAAGGGCATATGGTAGTGGTCACTTGGACCAGGGCCTATTCAAAGGGCTAGCACGGAAGGAGCCATCGGGGATCGAAGATTCGCGAGTCTGGAGGACTAGTGAATCGTGGCATCGTGAATGCCGAAACTCTGATGGAGGGTTTAACTATGGTTGCACGGAGACAGGTCATATGGATCAGGTTCCAACCGGTAGGGGCTAACTCATTGAGGTGGAGCTCATCGCAAATCGGGTATCGGAGTTTCGAGGAGCAAGCGCCCCTTGTTTTTTTTGCATTTTGAAATCCTGAACCCCGAATTCCCGATAGCACTCAGGACCGGGCCCATGGTTCTGGTGCCTGGTCATAAGAAAAGAGGTCTGAGAGAGGGGCGCTTTTGTTTTTATTTGGCCAAAGGTTCCGAATTAGTTCTCAGAAGGGGGGCATTGTACTCTGCCGACTCCAGCCCGATGAGATTTGGATCCCAGTACCTGCTCAGAATGGATAGAGGAGAAAGAGGGTGGGTGAAGTCTCGCGTCACCCATTTATTGCAGAGTATGGAGGTCCTGGTGGAAATTCACCCAGGAGGGCCCCTTGTACCATTTCTCTGCAGGAAAGTCACGCCGAGTCTCCAACTCACCAGGGGAACCTGTACACGCCAGTTCAACATTCAAAGGGCTCAGCTACCCCCTGGCGCAAGCCATGCTGAATTAAAGGCAGCGTATGACAGAGCAATGCAGGCCTGATTTGATTGAGGCGACGCCATCCATTGAAAGTTTTGAGACGCCTCTGCTGGGCGGAAGGAAGGGAAGAGTATATGTAGGCATTTTTTCCATTTTTGTAAGGATCGATGGTAGAGAAGATCTCCCTATTGTAAAGTTTAACAGACATCCTAGTTTGTTGGATATGCGTCTGTATTTGAGATATCTTGTTTATGACAGACAGTTTTTCTTGCTCCATCTTATTTCGTCTCACGCTTAGAGAGTTCGTGATTGACTGAATCGCACGAATCATTGCAGTTCTGTTATGATAAATGATTTATCATTGCATTATTGTATTGCCTGGTTTTCTGTATTTAAGTGTATGAAGACCTTGCGCTTGAATGTATTCTTCTGTAGTCTGTTAGGAACCCACCATTTGCAACAAACTTTCGCACTCCTCCCATATAAATCTTCCATCTGTTCACCCTTAACTACACTCATTGTCTGAAGTTTATAAAGACCTCACTCCCCTATGCATGCCTGACCTAGTTTGGAGTTGGATGATATCGTTTTGAGTTGGCTTCCATTCGGTCACCCCATCTATAAACAAACCATGACATAAAATTGATGGGCATCGGGCTCTGCTCCTGCAAGCAATCCAGGAGTGACTTCCGTCGCTAACATAAGGTATACTGACCCAAGAAGGACTGTACCTCATTTCATGGGAAGAAGGGGCCAAAGGCCCAAAGAGAAATGTAGCTGGAAAAAGATAAAATTCAAATCATAACCTTCTAGATGCTCACCCAAATATGTCTTGAGAACAATGAAATGTTTCTCCTAAGATAATTTGAAGATCTGCAAAAGAAAACTCACATTATATAAATGTCTCACTTGTTGAGGTGTGTACACCTATGCAGTGTCTCTTTCTTTCCATGCATATGAGACTTTGTGTACCTCTAACTTCAAGTGACATTGGGGTACTATTTTATTTCCATGTCTTATTGTACCCAATTGTTTTGTACTTTAATTAATTAATGACAATAAATGGTCTTGGAAAAAGGTTGCATTGAAAACGAAGGTGCAACACACCCTCTACAAAGGCACCCATAAATGAGATAATATGAATCCTTGTATGTCATGAACCCCATGCCCATAAGTTTTACCCCAATCCACTTCATACTCTTTACATGTCTTGGAGAAGGTCCACCTAGGAAACACTCTTTGACTTGGGGAATGATTAAGCCAACAGGTCACCATGACGACCCTCCCATACCTAAACTTGACAAGTTGCATAGGGTATTTGAGCATTTGTTTAATTTGAAAAGGTAGTTTTGATGAACATGTTTAGTGTCTCTTGTATTAAATGTGATTTTACTTGGAATGATACATTTCACTTGATACCCTTGGAGGGATAATTCACTTGTCTTTTCAGGACCTTGTTTGATGGACATTGCGGAGGAACAAGCCTAGCTTGGGCCTTCGTTGGGGAAAGAATCCCATAGACTGGATGCCATGACCCGCACCTTGGGAGAATCTAGATGATGAATGTTTCCTTTGGAGGAAAGAAAAGGAACCTTGAATGATGATACCTAGCCCCTCTTAGCCCAACGTTTGACCTTGGAAGGTCAAAAAGTCCTCTTCTAGGGCTTGACGTCACATTGGGGGTTAGGGTTTGATGATGGTGGTGATGACTTGATGGAGTATTGGAATGATTTGATGGAGTGAAGCCCTTTCACCATGGATATTAGGCCTTTGGAGGCCCAACATATTCTTGAACAACTCAATGAATTTCTCAAAATGCGAAAACACCACCCTTTAGGGGCATGACATCATCTTTTTAGGGTTTCCTTTTGTGTAAAATCAAATTTTTAATTGTAAATAATCAATTAGAGGAGGTCAACCTCCCTAATTGTGTTTTACCATAAATTTATGTTGACAAAATGTATTTTGAGGTCTTGTATAAATAAAGGACCTAGATCATTTCATTATCATAGCACTCTCACTTGAGAATAAGACATACTTGGATGAAATTTGCACCTCTTTGGGCATTTGATCTCTCTCTCTCTCTCTCTCTCTTGTGCAAATTGTGGATGCTTATATTGTATATTGTGGAGATAAGTGGTGTGCTACCTTCTTGGAGGAATGTCTCTTGCATGTTGATGAAATTTATTCGATATATGAGGGTTTTATCTTGCTATCTTGTGGAATTGGTAAGGCATTTTCTGCATTTGTTGGTAATTTCTTCTCGTTTCATGGTATTTATTGTCTAAAACCCTTGGATGAGTATAAGGGCATACACTCTCTACCAATTTCATCTTAATTTTTATTGGATAAGTCATTTTTCAAGGTTGCAAGGTGGAGTAAAAAGGATTATACCCTTGTGGATTTACCTTGTTGGATTTACTTACTCTAGGGAGTAACAGGGCTTACACCCCTAAATAAGTGGTGAATCCAACTCTTACAACCAAGACTCCATAACCCAATATAATAGGCACTAATGTGAAATTTCATTGGAGAAACAAAATCATTACATTAGAAAACATGATTTGTTGAGATATTCCATTTGTCCAAATTGGAATCAATTATATATGTTATTATCTTGCTTGAGCCAATAAGGTGTATTTCTTAGACAAGGATTTCTTTCTTCTATTATAAAATTATGCTACAACCACTAGAGCTACTGCAAAATCACTTATTAATCTTGTATCTCTCACTCTTCTACCATTGAAAATAGTTGGCAAGTTGTTATTGTTAATCTACTTGAAATTGGCTATCTTTTGGGAAAGTTATTTGTTGATTTGTTTGAGTAGAATTTGTTGTTGTAGCTATTAGAATATAAGTGGATGTGCTCATTTTACCATTGAAAATACCCTTGTCACCCAACCATAGGACAAAGCCACCCTCCGAGCACCTTAACCTTGACAGAGAATCACTCCGGAAGCAAACCCTAGGCTAGATAGCCAAACAAAGGGTAGCGCACCTTTCCCCAAAGATAGTGCACCAACAAGAGATGATCAGATAGTCCAAACCCTAGACAAGCGATAGTCCAAGCGTAACTGCTAGCTGCAGCAGCTGCAATGACAACTCTTGTCTAAACCTGCGCAGAAACTGGGCAACTACAGTGCACACAAGTGCTACTCTGTGATTCTGAGACTGCCTGCCAGAATGAGAACTGGCCTCCTGTATTTATACTAATTTTGGCTAACTACCTGGGCCGACTTCTCATTCTGGGTAACTGTCTTTTCAGTATATATTATTATTTCTGGATGACTTCTTCTCTTGGAGGCTAATAACCTAATATAAATTATCTTCTTGAGTCGACAAGTCTTCTAGGGTTATTAGCCAACTCATTAGGGTTTCTTCTTACTTCCCAGAGTATTCTATCCTCATCAGGCTTACACATGGAGGTAAATACCTCCCGCAGCTACCATAATATCAACACTCCCTCCTAGCTAGGGAGGTATTACAGGTAATGTTCTTGAGCACAAAAACATACCATTCACCTGGTAGCATCAACATCATGACTAGATCATGAGCACCATCATCATCATCAGTGTCATCAGCTACATCATCTCTCGAAACCATACTCTATCTGAGTAATTAGACATGATGCTCACTCCACAGAGTGATACAAGAGCCATTATTCTAATCTAGACGAGTAAATCCTCTGAACCATTTTTTGTCTGGGAAATCTTTGTCCTTTGATTATCCATCTAACTGATAATCATTTCCAATACTGCTAATAGTCTTCAAGGCAATCGAAACAAAGTAGAACACAACTGTGTCTATCCATAGTAGTACATAACTACAATCCAGTGGTACACTACCACACCAAGTAACACACAAGTACTTGATCAATAATGAATAGTCACGAATTGTGGAACACATCCACCACAGTAGTATACATCTACTATCATACAGTCTTCATAACAATCATCTGATATCAACCTGCACAGAAACAATGTTATGATATAAACTGAATCATCTGGGCCAATCTTTCACTCACATCTGTAAGATCTAAAAGAATATCCTCCCTCAGAGTAGAACAATGAGATATCTAGACTATTCTTCTCAAGCAAAGAAGAATAATTGTCATGTCTTCTGATCCTAGACCATTCCCCACCCTGGGCCATTCTTCCTACACTAATCAAAGTGCACCCTGGAGAGAATGTATAAACCCTAAGGAATTCTTGTCCCTGATTGTTGAGCCTGGATCATTCCCCACCTTGGGCCATTCCTCCTACACTAATCAAAGTGCACCCTAGAGAGAATGTATAAACCCTAAGGAATGACTGCTCGAACCATTTCCCCTGTTAACCACAAGAGGAAAAGACTATCCTGTATCAACCTCCAAAACGGACCATTCCTCATGTTAACCACAATGAGAAATCACTGCCTGACGAGGCGGGCCAGTCTTCTAGAGTAAACCTCAAGAAGAAAGATTGCCCTAGACCACTCCCCATGTTAACCACAATGGGAAGTCGATGTCTATGATACATCAACAATATGGACCATTTCCCAAGTTAACCACAATGGGAAATTGATGTCCGTCAGAAATCTCAATCCACTTTCCGAACTGGAAAGGAAACTGCTCATCATGGACCATTTTTCAAACTGAAAAATGATTTTCCATAAATCAATACATATCAGTGCTCCCTCCCAAACTAGGAGTCATCTCTGTCTTTTTCAATAGGAAGTCGTCTCCATGAGCTCCAGCTTGAGTACACAAACTCTTTCATCTTGGATAGAAGCTTTACCAAGATGTCTGTTTATCTGCTCATATGTGGAGATATGTATTGGAGAACCACTTTCTCCTTTCTGGATTTCATCACGGATAATGTAATGCTTGATTTCAAATTTACTTCAGTCTGGAAAACGGGTTTTCTCTGAAGGCTTCATGTAGCTCTGATCAATAGAGTATATCATTGTTGGAAAACTGGAACATATCCATTTGGCACTTCTTCTGTCATCATGAGATCTGATCTACTGAGTAATCATCTTGATACAATATCTTTGTTATAGAGAATATTCACCACGCTTTTGTTGTGCATTGTAGATTCTCCACCAAGTCATCTACTTCCATCTGTATACAAGGGTCTCTTTCTGGTATGCCTCAAAGTCTTGAGGTTTCTCTTCATATGTTCTTTGTTCAATTTCTCTGGATAACGGTCTTTGCATTCATATTGATGTAGCACTCCAACCCATGGATGATATAATGACTCATGTAGAGGTATGTCTGGTTTACCGGAACGAGCAATCATAGTCTTCTCCCTCCATCTGGGAGAACCTCTAGTTCTGGATCTTGCAATGCTTTCATTCATAAGTC
>ML788163.1:304557-316356 GCA_009831015.1 Picea engelmannii | reverse complement strand
CTCCATCTGGGAGAACCTCTAGTTCTGGATCTTGCAATGCTTTCATTCATAAGTCTTTCGTACACTGTTCTTCATCACAACTTTCAGTTCTGCTTGATTTCTTTCATATTAGGCTGGTAATCTTGTGATTCTCGATACAATGACTGGTTGTTCAGGATTCTCTTCTTTCTTGGAATCTTCATGTTCTTCCTCATGTTTTTCTTTATCTTTTGGGTCCATGGAGTTTCTTATAGATTCCATGCCCTAAAGATTCCACTTCTTTCTTTCATCATAGGATCACATATCTAGACGGACAACTATGGATACTTTAAGGCTTCTCTTCGAAGAAGACTTCTTCTGAGGTTGAACTGAGAACACACTGTCATTCATGGTTACTACCATGGATATATACTTCATCATCTTCAATGGATCATAGGATTAGCTCCCTCCTAATCCTTGCTTCATGTATGGGTGCATATAATCGACTCCCTCCATCTAACAGAGTCCACGCTTTTGTCTGCATCCTTATTGTCTTCTGCAATATATAATTGGCTCTCTCTGTCTAACAGAGTCCACGCTTTCGTCTTGTTGTCTTCTACAAAACGTCATAAGTCTTTCTCCAATTTCCTCTTGATTGTTGACTTCTTTCTATCTTTGCTTCTTCTAAGTCTCTTCATGATTTATTCGTCTTATCTTGCAATAGTTTCCACATGATTTGCTTGATGTATTTAATTCTTTCATGTATTATCAAATGATATCAATCCTTATCTTGTTGTTCTTCCATCGATATGGTTCTTCTTGGAACAGATTATCTTCCAAGAGATAGATATACAAGATATGTACAGAGATGATGCAAACAAGATATATACAAGGAATAACAAGAGTATTGTTACCTTCAGAAGAAGAAGTCTCTTTCATCCTGCTTAGTCTTCTTTGTAGGTTCCTTTTTCTTCTGCAACTGATGCTTTGTGTTTCTCCTTCCTTTTCTTTAGCTCAGGACAATGATTCTTGTAGTGACCATACTTTCGACAGTTGAAGCATTGTACTTATGAAATGTCTTTCTCTTGATTTGGCTTCCTCCTTGAACCAAACTTCCTTTTGTTCCTGAAATTCTTGAATCTTGCTGTGAAGGCTTGATCATTGTACTTATTTTGGGGTTTCTCTTTTGCACTGATCCTTGATTCTTCTTGAGCACAGCAAGTCCAAAGTTCTTCAAATGTTGGATACTCCTTCCTTGTGATCATGCTTGCGGAAAATGCATCCCACGTCTTGGGAAGACCATTGAGTACTATGTTTACCAATTCCTTCTTTGAGATGATCTCTTCAATAGCTTGTAGTTGATCTCTTAACTAAGAGATTCTCACAAAATACGATGTTATGATGTCCTCATCATTCATCTTCATGTCACAGAACTCATTCTTCAGACTCATAACTTGTCCAATGTTTGTGAACGAGAAGAGATTTGTTAGGGCATCATACATCTTCTTCGATGAGTCAATATGGGAGATGTAGGGTATCAAGTGGTATTTTATAGATTCTACTATGATACTCATAGCATTGATGTCACCGTCTTTGAACTTCTCCATAGCTGCAACATTCTGCGGTTTTTTTTCTTTTCCTTCTTCAAACTCTGGTTTCACGATCTTTCCTTTCACGATATCCAACACTTTATTCTTGGCAAGGATGAGATCAATCCTTGTCTTCCACGCTCTGAAGTTAGAATCTCCATCCAACTTGATCTCTAACTTCACAGAGTAAGTCATGGTTGCTTTGACTTGGTCAACCCTAGATTTGACCAAAAGCTCAAACTTCACATCTTGGATTTCTGAGAGTACCAAGAGATGCGCTAGGATACGGTGCACTGATCTATCCAGAGATTAGGTCAATCCCTTCATTTAAGGTGCCTCAACAAGAGGATTAGGGTTTCTACAACTGCACCTGCTAGTAACCCTACCGACAGTGCTATGGTGACTACTCCTGCTAGAAACCCTAGCAGAAGTTCTTCAACGAGCTTAATATCCTTATGGCTATGTTTCCTTACAATGGTTAGACTGAATGAAGGAGGTATGGGCCCATAACCTGTTAGAATATAAGTGGATGTGCTCATTTTACCATTGACAATACCCTTGTCACCCAACCATAGGCCGAAGCCACCCTCCGAGCACCTTGACCTTAACAGAGAATCACTCAAGAAGAAAATCCTAGGCTAGATAGCCAAACAAAGGGTAACACACCTTTCCCCAAGGATAGTGCATCAACAAGAGCTGATCAGATAGTCCAAACCCTAGACAAGAGATAGTCCAAGCGTAACTGCTAGCTGCAGCAGCTGCAACAACAACTCTCCTCCAAACCTGTGCAGAAACTGGGCAACTGTAGTGCGCACAAGTGTTTCTTTGCAATTTTGAGACTGCCTACTAGAATGAGAATTGGCCTCCTGTATTTATACTAATTCTGGGTAACTGTCTGGGCCGACTTCTCATTCTGGGTGACTGTCTGTTCAGTATATATTATTATTTCTAGCCGACTTCTTCTCTTGGAGGCTAATAACCTAATATAAATTATCTTCTTGAGATGACAAGTCTTCTAGGGTTATTAGGCAACTCATTAGGGTTTCTTCTTGCTTCCTAGAGTATTCTATCCTCGTCAGGTTTACACGTGGAGGTAAATACCTCCTGCGGCTACCATAATATCAACAGTAGTAACCTTTTTCTATAGCCAATTGGTTTCCCTAATATACTCATGATAACATCATTTTACAGCCTTATTTTACCATCAAAGTTTATGCTTAAGTATTGGAGTATTATCTACTTGTCTAGTACTTCATTGTCCAATAAATGTTTGATGCTTTTGATGGTTAATTCTGCAGTTAAAAAATCATTTCATTGATAATATATATATATATATATATATATATATATATATATATATATATATATGTTTACTGCTGCAATTTAGGATAGCAAGCTTCACTTTCTTGTCTCTTTGATTATGTATCTTATATCTCGATAAATTGTCTTGTCTCGGGAAGTTTCAACACTTTCTTACAAGTACACTACACTTTGAAAACCTAACCATATCAACAAGAATATTTTCCAAGCCCTTTTCCCTTTCCAAACTTGACCTATAGGGGTTTCACTTACCATTACTCCACTTTTCGTCTCAACCTTCCTAGGGTCATCGGGATTCCCCCCTTGTGGTGACTTGTCATCACTAAAGTGACGGGAGTATCTATCTAAGGTGATAGTGGGTAGCTACTCCCATAGTTGTCTCAATTTTGTGGATTGGGTCGAGATTTTTCCAACCTACAATATGTGTGATAACACTTTATACTCAAAAACTCAATCTGAGTTTGATTTTATCATTAAAAATGACTTCAAGACTAGCTAGCAAATACACTCAACACGTTGGAAAATTGATTGTCATTGATGTCAACTCTATAAGAAGTCTAGAAGCCTCTAGAAGTATTGGGTGAAGCCTCTAAAAGTATTTGGTATAATTGAAGAATTCTCCAAAGTGGTCCCCTTATGGCATAGCTTTAAGCATGGCCCTCATGAGAAGACGCTTTGAAGAAGTCTACAAGAAAACCAAAGGTGTGGTCATGAGGCCCTAATTTGACTAAGAAAATTGAGGTTAAAGAATACTTCAAGTGTATACAAAACCATCATATATGGATATTCTTTGTCATGTCATTTCCAACAGTAGGTGGTATGTCGTGTAGTTCCCCATGGTTAGGGAGATATGCTCTCATGAAGTTGGAAGCCCCAAAGAAGGGTTAATAAGCCCCTAATTGGTTGCAATTCATTAATGAAAGGGTAAAGTGGTTTTAACAAGAAAGTTCAAGGAGCCCTAAAGTTAAGGAAAGAGGTTACTTGAAAAATTATAAATACACCTCAAAGAATCTATCATTTACACATACACAAGTTAATTGAATATCTATCTAAGTGATCAAGTGATTCTTATCTAAGGTAACCAAGGATATCTAAGGTGAATTTCAGAGGGAAGATGAAGTGAAGAAGGGTAAAATTCCAAGGGATGATGAAGTCTTCTGATGATGTGTTCTAAGAATCAGAGATCAAATATTGAGCGCGTTGCATGTTGTACAAGTTTTCTCTCCAAAATAGGCTAAAATCCAGGAAGGTTTTCCATTTTCACTATAACTTTTTTTTTGAAAAGTTTCAGACCCTGAAATTTTCAGAAGTTGGAAGAAAGATATCAAGTATCTATGGTTAAAATTTCAGACCTTTGTTTATTACATGTACGAAGTTATGCTTGTTGAAAGTTTGGGTTTATCACTAATCCAAAACCAGTCCTGTGAGACTGAGGTAAATTTTGATGAAGATGCTATTCTCTTGTTGTTGAAGTTGAGGAAGCGCTACATGTCTATAATATTATGTAACAGGTTAGCTATAGGATCATAGGTATGTTTATGTGTTAGTTTTGATGCTTATGCTTATGTTTTTATGGTACATGCTTGAGGCATGTCATAATAGTGATTGTGCATGGTACACATTGGTGATGGTATGATGCATTCTTAGAGTCACATCTTGGATAATTGGAATATTGACACATGCCCATCCCCCTAAGTATCCTTTTAAGGGATGGGGAATAAATGTTTTTCAGTTTTTTCCATCACCTTGAATCCTCGTAGCTAGGATTTCATCATCTCCGCTTCGATGAGGGTTTTCCGTCAACTATAAATTTGTCCAGATCCGAGATATGGACTGAAAGTTATTGTCTTTCAAAGTTCTTTAGGCCTTCATCGACTAGAGTCTCTCACCTCCAAATGGTGCCCACATGGCTCACTGTCACCCGACACTCCATATCATCATAACATACAAAGACTCTCCCAACTAGAGGTTGACACTTGTCTCGCTCTTATAGGCCTACTAAATTAATTAATCATTATCATAATAAAATCCCTCTATTTACTAATAATCTAATCATTTATTTAATCCCTATTAGGGAAAATTAACATTTATTCAAATTAATTAACCCCGTAAATTTCATTTTTACTTGGCCTAAATTATCGGCCCAGTTAAACCAAGGGTTACTTCCCTTTCACCTTGGTAATCCCACATTTCGGGGTAAATTTAGTGTTGATTAAATCATATCAATACCCCGTCACATAAAATTATAATCAAATCATATTACAAATTTGTTCTTTTATTAATTATATTATAATATAATTCTATTTAACTATATTACAATATAATTAAATATATCAAAGGGAACTTAGAGTTATTAATATCAATTAATGCCTAAGTCTCTGGAATTCAGAAAAATTCCTCTTCATGATTTTATGATCATACCCAAATCTTCTGAATGATGAAGTTCCAGAGAGGGTCCCACTTTTATTATAAAGTGATGCAAATATAATTAATTATATTAGATTATAATATAAGCAATTACCTTTAATGTTTATATCATTATTTACGCAAGCATTGGAACAAGAAAGGTAGGTTCAGGCCTTTGGCCCTTTTAGCTTATTCACTCTACCAACCCAAACATCCTGGAGTCCCGAACTCCCAAAGGGGTCCAGACTTATACATGTTACGAAATTAAATATTAATTTTAAAAAGGGAAAAGGATTGGCCTCATTCACGTGCAAATATTATAATAAACTTTTATTATTGTAATATCTTATATTCACCCCTTTGGAGATTGAGGCCAAGTTTATTAAGTTCCCAATATTATATTTAATATTGGAATGAGAGAGAGAGCTCTCCAGGTCAAATCCTTCGAATCTCCAACACATTCTTCATACTCAAATCTCCCAGAGTCTCGGAGTCCCAAAGCCCTAAAGTGGTCCTCACTTATAAACATTACACATTATTTCATATTTAAAAATGGGAAAGGATTTGGCCAAGTTTATTAAGTTTCCAATATTATATTTAATATTGGAATGAGAGAGAGAGATCTACGGGTCAAATCCTTCAAATCTCCAACACATTCTTCATACTCAAATCTCCCGGAGTCCTAGAGTCCCAAAGCCTCGAAGTGGTCCTCACTTATAAACATTAAACATTATTTCATATTTAAAAATGGGAAAGGAGTTGGCCTTATCCATGTGTAGTTGTTTTAATGAACCTTAGTATAACATAATATATTATATTATACCTGTTGGCACAGAGGTAGACCCAAGTTTCAACACTACAACAATGCACCAACAAAACCCTAACTACCGACCCTTTCGGAAACACCTGCGAAGAAGATGAAGTCTCACCCGAGGTAGAGGCAGGGGTGGTTGCAAGACTCAGGTGTCTGCAACCTTAGATGGGACACAGATTTTTGATTGTGATAATTAATAGAGCACTTAGCACCGTCAGTTCCTCAATATGCAATCAATATCCACTTCGCTGATAAAATAGAGCTTCACAACATTCACACTGATCTAATGTATTTAAGAACTTAGCATAAGTAAATAGATCAGATCTCGTAGATCAAGCACTAAGCATATTCATACAGACCAGATCTAACATTCTCACATATCATTAGCACTAAGCATAAGAAGATTTATCTAAGAATCTCAAATCACTTAGCAAATAACATATAAACGCATCAGAACATCATAGAGAGCAGAGAAACACAGTATTTACGTGGTTCACCCCCACCCTGGGGATACGTCCACCAACTCTTCTTCTTTATTAGCTTCTTCAATAGGTTACATGCATAGAGCCTTAGAACCCTTCTCCACATAGGACAGAAGATCTGCACAACTCACTAGATCTTTCTTCCTTGCGTTACAACACAAAGCCTTCCACCGTATGTTACAACCACTTTCACTTAGCTCTGCAAGTCTCTTACAGTCATCCACAAATCACTTATAGACCCTACTTGCACTTAGCATACATTTACATCTGACTAGCGGCCTAACATTACATAGATGCTCTTGCACTCCTCCTTCGATAGGCTGTTTAAGTCCAAAATAGGTCAACATGACCAAGAATCTCCCAAAACTTGGTCAAGGGCCAATAGGCCCCCAACAGTCACCTGTGACTCGTCCCGAGTCACTCTGGTCTGACTAGTTCTGCCTCGAACGCCTCGAGCTTGGCTCGAGCTACTTCGACCTGCTGTTGTGCTACGACCTCTTGCTCGACGAACTCCTGGATCACTGTGTCGTTCACAGGCCCTTCTAGGCATTGTTCTGTAGCGGTGACAACCTGTTCTAGCTCTGCTCCTCGGCTCTTGACCTCTGTGAACAATTGTCACGCCTTATCTTGTACTGGTTGGAGCCGTTGAGTGACTTCCATAAATTTTCTTTGAATCATATGGATCTGTTTCTGGGCAGTGTGCTACTCTCAAGACCATTTCATTCTTTCTTCGACCGACAGGGCCTTCAACTGCACTTGTAGTGTGTCTATGTGTTGCTTCGCTTCCTTGAGATGCGACTCCAATGCCTGTAACTCTAGATTCTCGGTGGGGTTCTCATATGTTTGGGCGCTGCGGTTACTCAGCTGTTTTCATTCCAGGGCAAGAGATTTTAGTCTGTCAACTGCGCCGCGGGAAGTTGCTTCTCGTTGGTCCCTTACGTCCTACGGGGTCTCGAGCACAGTGCGTAGCTCTAACTCTACTATGCGATGTTGGAGCTATTGGATGGATTCTGCAATCTGATCTACCTACTTCGTGACTTGATCCTCTGCCTTTATTTCTACGACTGTCACATAGCGAAGTTCTCTGTTGACCGCTTCCTTTACTGCAAGTTTCTCTGCTAGCAATTGTTCCTTGCCTTGCTACAGTTCTTCTTTTTCTTCATCCCACTTCTCTTGGATAGCAAGCTTTTCCTGTTTTGCAGTAATGTGTAGTTAGACAAGTACTCCCTATACTTGTGTCAAAGCCTGGGTGGCTTACGTTGTTTCTTCCTATGCTCGTCGAAGGCGAACTTCAACTGTATCAACAATTCGGTGGAGCTGAGATGGCTCATATCCCAGTTCTGGTGTTCCTAATGGCAGAGGTGCAGTGGAGATTGCACGGCTAGACTATAATGCATGCTGCACCCCTTGGAGCTCAACCTCATTTCAATTGTATATCTCCTCCTTCTTAGCCTCTTGTTTCTCTATTATCTCTAGCGAAGCATCATTCAGGGCTGCTACGATAAAATCAAAGTCATCTGGGGTGAGGATAGTCTGTAACTTGGTCATTGTTGCTTTCGAATTCTTCCGGGAAGAAGGCTTCAGAGGGGAAACCTTCCTTTTCTTCGAGGGGTCCTCCTCGTCTTTAGGTGGCATTACCTTGCCTTTATTTTTCTCGGTTTCTGTGCCATCTATCTCTTCGCCATCACCCCCTTGCTCTGGTGAGATGGAAGAATTCTTCATGGATGTACTGTCTAAATCCAGGACCTCTTCAGTCTTCTTTGTCTTGCTAGGTCCGGGTGTATCCTGCGTAGTTTCTGGGCTGTCTATGTCGGATATCTCTGCAGGGTCTGCTGGAATAAGGAGGTCCGCCGACCATTCTTTGGTGATATCCTCCAAGTCCTCCTCCATCAGTTTGTAGTAGGAATGCAGTTGTTGCTTATGTCCATCGGTGCGCGTTGTGATATAAATGAAATGCCTATCAGTGCTAAACTTCATCAAAGGTCGGAACTTGTGTAAAGTATTCAAAGTCATGCAACGCTCGGACTGTATGGCTACCTTCAACCAGTTGTAGTACGTGTGGAACATGACATTTGACTGCCATTGCTTATTCATGTCACTAGAATACCATAGTGTACTGAACTTCGTAGCCAAAGGCTCAAAGGGCTCAATGTCCGGGAAGGTCTCACCTTCCGACATCTCCCAGGAAATGAAAGCGATCAAGATCAATAGTCAGCTGAATTGAAATCTGTACCCTTGATCCTAGGCTTCTCTGCAGTGAAGTTCTAATTGGTTCACCAGGTACTACGCCTAATTCATTTGTAAGCCCTCCGGGCACTTCCCTACGAGGTCAACTACAAAACCAGTGACTTGGGTGGGTCGGTTCTTTCGTACTAACTTTCCTGCGATCAATTGACAGGCGAGGTGCACTGCACCACTCTAGATAGAAGCTACCTTGTAGCCTCGCGTGCCCTTCTCGACATCGTCGTAGGTGTCCTTGATCCTTTGAGCTAAAGCGCGATCCATGGTTTTTCCAGGATAGAAATCTTGTGGGTTAGGGCCTTGCATACTCAGCCCTGTGATCCGATTGATCAACGTCGGATCCACTGTGATACGACGGTTTAACCACAAGTATCTACCATGGTAACAGGACAACAATAGCTTGACACATGTATTCACCTCTTGGTGTCTTCCGAAGTGAGGAATCTTCATGACGTTGAGCAGTGTGGACTGCGCGAGGTTCATATTTCATGACCGAGGGACGATCTTCGAATTATTTCCCTTTATTCTGGTCAGGTACTTATATGGGGTGAGCATTTTGTATACCTTCCTGTCACCGAGGTTGAAGTCACTAAACTTCAACGCTGCAATCTTTTCTTGGTCTACGCAAACTGCGCATATCCCCTTTGGGAGGTACGTAATGACCAAGGCGTACTCAAAGTCTCCGGGCACAATGTATTGATTTATTGAGCCACTCAGAGGTGGTAGATAGGCGGGTAATATGCTCAGAATCAATTTAGCATTCGCGAGATCATCCATGTGCTTGGTTCGCTTCTCATCTGATGGTCGGGATGGTCTGGCTCGAGCAGTTGACGGAGAGGCTGGCAGTCCTCTCGTGGATGATGCTTGTACACCTGTGGATAATCCTCTCTCTGACATGACTCTTTCAGTCATCATGTCAAGGAGTACTTATGTCACTGATTCCTCGACTATGTTGAATTCCTTGGACATACGCACTCAGGATTAATTAGATCGGGGTCAAATTAACTTAGACACTGCACTAGAATAAACAACAAGAGCGCAATGATCTCTTTATACAATTCACTTAGTTTGTGGGCTCAAACTCTTGGTTAGAAAAAGTGTTCTCAGTGCATGGCGCGATGGGATAAATAGGTAACTTGGCAATAGGTCTCCTGCAATGGGCATGAAGCCTTCATTAACTCTGTTCGGTCTGTTATGGCGCGGTCCAACAGTCTGGTGTCGAACCATAAATGCTTTTCGACCCGTTCGGAGCATCGGTCGAACGGTTATATTGTCCCCAACGGCTATATTGCTTCGCCATGGCGAAGTGCCATGTGTTGTTGTTCTGATATCGGAACGAAGCTCCAATTTTGCAAATTGTCCTCCTACAAAATTTCCTCTGGAAATTTCTGTAACTTTTCAATCTTAACCCTCTTCTTACTTAGCTTTCTAGCCTTCTTTCCAGTGAGCTTCGTCTCGGTATTCCTTTTTCCATTTTGATTCTTATCTTCTTTTGACGTAGTCATTGCACGCTGTTGAGATTCTTTCCTAAGATTCAGGGGTAATACCTCTTCTTTATCTGGGGTAGGTACTTCAGTCTTTTATGGGGCTTCTAATGTTCTTGCAGCTTTGACATCTGGGTCTCTAGTGTTAAATAGCTTTGATCTTCTCTCATGTTCTTCAATCAACTATGCGATCCTTCTAGTCATGAAATCTTTTAACTCTTATTTCTTCTTCTCCAAAACTTCTTCTTCTTCCTTTTGTCTGGCTTGATCTCTATCAATCCAAGGTTTTCCTAGTAACATGGTAAATGGGGCGCTGTCCTCGATAAATTTAATAATATCAAAATCTTCTTATGTCGAAGTTCCATTAGCATTCATAGGTATCTGAGTGAGCTTTCCACATAGGTTTATCAGTTTCCCTTTGAATAACCCTATTCGTCCCAATGAAGGAGTCATAGCAGGCTTCCCTAACACCTGTGTCTCTTCATCCAGAACACAGTCAATGCCAAAGTCTCCTATTCTTGCTTTGATGCATTCTCTATCTTTGCAGATCTCTGATAAGCTGATATTTCAGTGGTCACTCAGGGTCTCTTTCATCTGTAGCAATACTTTCTCTGATTCTTTCTGGGATTCTGCCATTTCTGGATCTGCCTTAGGGATTTCCTGGTTCAGATTCATTCCTTCAAGCTTAGCAATCATTCTAGGGCAATCCAACACTTCATGGTCCATAACTTTGCAATAAAGACAATTAGGTCTTCTTCCAGGGAATTCCTTAGCAAGATGTCCCGGTCTTCTGCAACTGTAATAGAGGGTTGATCCTCTCTTTCTTTTAAATGATCCCCAACTTCTCCTGTACTGTGCGCTAGGATCATAGGAGCTAACCTGCAACAAATTTTTTCTAGGATCTTGCATCCATTTGTTAGTCCAAACTTTCTTTCTATGCATAGGTATAACATATCTTTCACTATTCTTATTATATCTACTCATATCAAGCCTTCTTTCATCTATTAGTTCTCTAGTTTTCAAGATAGGACAGAACCTATCAAACATCCCTAGATCCATACTTTAGAAACACAAATTCCCACTTATCTTACTTTTACAGAGTACAAATCTTTCAGATCTAGAATTTTTCTACTATTCTTACCTTTATTAGAGCACAGAGCTTATAGATATTACTTCTTTTCTTCAAATATGACCTCTTTTCTTCAGATCTGACCTTCCTCTTAGCATAAATCTTCACAGGTCAAGTAAAATGCTGCGCACTAGGGCAACAGATCTACGCACGGAGCTTTCACAACTTCAGGATGAATCTTTTCACAAAGCTTCTTCTTTCTCAGTTCCTAGCAATAATAGTTTTAGGTCCTAGCATGTTGTTGGGTATTTTACCCTACGGACTAGTAAGCTAGGGTTCTAAGCCTACATGCAGATCATGACCCTTCAGATTTAATCTTTATCCTTCTACCCAAAATCTCAACCCCTTTTCTCAGGCAAACACAGTAAGAATGAAC
>ML788163.1:293412-304457 GCA_009831015.1 Picea engelmannii | reverse complement strand
CGCGCTCAGTAAGAAGTTAGGGCGCGGGTTGCTTGTTTTCAAGTGAATTTTGAAGAATTACTCAGCATGGCTTTGGCTAGGAAGAGGCATGAGTTGGCCTGATGCCAGGTAAACCTGTATGGTGCATTTTAGGGTTATAACATAGCAACAGAACCATTTATTGGCACAGGGGCAGACCCAGGGTTCAATGCTACAATAGCGCACCAACAAAACCCTAACTACTAGCCCTTTCGAAAACACCTGTGAAGCAGATGAAGTCTCACCTGAGGTAGAGGAAGGGGTGGTTGCAAGACTCATGTGTCTACAACCTTAGCTGGGACACAGATATGTGATTGTGATACTTAATAGAGCATTTAACACCGTCATTTCCTCAATATGCAATCAATATCCACTTCGTTGATCAAATAGAGCTTCACAACATTCAAACTGATCTAATGTATTTAAGCACTTAGCGTAAGTAAATAGATCAGATCTAGCAGATCAAGCACTAAGAATATTCATACAGACTAGATCTAACATTCTCACATATCATTAGCACTAAACATAAATAGATTTATTTAAGCATCTCAAAGAACTCAACAAATAACATATAAACGCATCAGAACATCATAGAGAGTAGAGCAACACAGTATTTACGTGGTTCACACCCACCCTGGGGCTACGTCCACCAAATCTTCTTCTTTATTGGTTTCTTCAATAGGTTACATGCACAGAGCCTCAGAACCCTTCTCCGCATAGGACAGAAGATCTATGCAACTCACTAGATCCTTCTTCCTTGCGTTACAACACAAAGACTTCCATCGTCTGTTACAACCTCTTGGACTTAGCTCTGCAAGTCTCTTGCAATCATGCACAAAGCACTTACAAAACCTACTTGCACTTAGCATACATTTACATCTGACTAGCGGCCTAACATCACATAGATTCTCTTCCTTACATTGCCTAGACATCTATTTATATATTACAAAATAGGACTAAGCATGGGTAAACCCATGGGTCGACATCTCAATCCCATTACATAATCCCAAAAACCTAAAAGGGACCCAACAAGGGGTCGATATCTCATGATCTCTGCTTCGTCTTGCACTCCTCCTTCGACATGCGGTCGAAGTCCAAAATAGGTCAACATGACCAAGAATCTCCCAAAACTTGGTCAAGGGCCAACAATACCCCTCGAAAACTACACCCATGTTTAAATAATCTCCAATATTATATTTAATATTGGAATGAGGGAAAATATATCCAGGTCAACTCCTTCGACTCTTCCACACATTCTTCCTTGTCAAATATCCCGGAGTCTCGAAGTTCTAAAGTTGCGAAGGGGTCTTACTTATATTATAACGTGATTTAACTATAATATATTATCTTGGATTATAATATAATAAATCACAATAAGGGTTTATTATAATCAATTACATTAATTTATCACATTAAATATAATATAATATAATATAATTTCTTATATTTAATATCTATGCAAAATTTGTACAGGAAAATTTTAGCTCGTGAATCCCATCACCCCAAACACCTCGGAGTCTCGAAGTCCCGAAGTCTGAAATCTGTCCCACACACATTCTTTACATATTAAATACTATTTTAAATGGAAAATGACTTGGTCTTGTCCATGTGTTCATTAGAATATATTAATTTTATAACAAATCCGATCAAAATTCGTGCCCAAGTTTCTGAATTCTCAATATATATATTTATAAACAATTATATATATACAACAAAGTTAACATGTACGCCATTACCAATGCCCGAAGTCCTGAATAATTTTGAAATTATTAAAAGGTTAACCATGGGCGGATTAATCCCATTTAGCATGTAATTCCTTCGGCCTCTGGTTCATTCTTCGGTTCACTCTCCACTTCAAACCTCTGGAGTCCGAGAGTCTCGAAGCTTCAAAGTGTGCTAAGAAATGATCAAGGAAATTAATCAAGGGTTATATATATAAACTGCCATATTCTCACATGAACTCAATATTTGGTAGGGCTTAAACAAATTTTATTTAATTAAACCTGAAATAAAGGGAAAAAATAGAAATTAGTTGTCCTTATTCTAGACCTTTAGAATAATAAAGTAGAATCATATTCAAGAGGGGAATTTTTCTCCATTTAAAATATGGATTATAAATTCTTTTCCTCATAGGAAAATAAGTAAAATTTCTCCTTCTTACCGAGCTTTACTTTCCTTACCTAGATTTAAGGAAATTGGTCCTAAGACAAGAATTTCCTCTACATTAAATTCGATATTTCTACCAAATTTTACTGCCCACCACAATTAAGGGGATTCCTCCCAAATTTGTAGGAGATTTAACACAAGTTTAACATAATTTTTATTTATGCCCGAATGAAATTTGAAGGGCTTTTTTACATTGAATTCAAGTAAGAAGTGTCATGTATAATTCCAAAACTATTTTCCTCACTACCTATTTGTAATGATTTTTGCGTTTTTAAATATTTGAGTTGTTTCCCTAAAGTCCAAACCCAGATCTGATATACTCTAATTTTTTTGTAATAAGGATTGATGACAAGATAAAATAGTACACTAATATGCATAAGAAAATCTCTCACTTCCGAGATGTTTTATAGAGACTTTTATTTATGTTATTTGTTCATTCATACTTGCTTATGCATGAGGTAGGCTGTGCAACTCAGTCATCCATAACATTCAATCCCATAATTTGGCACAGGTAGTCACAAAATGAAAATTTTCACCAACATAACATTTAGTTGTAACATTTCCCATTCACACCTAAATTTTTCAAGGTACTTTAATCAAAGAGATTGAACTCATACTTCTCTAAAACACAGTCTATAATTTTTTCTGAACTTAACACTGCATAAATTTAGCAAAATATACTTATCTAAAACTAGAAGTGTTGCAACTACTGAAAGGGGTGCCCTTTTCCACCCAACCATAGGAACAATGATTCCTGGAAGGATTTACCACTGACCATCCCTTAGCTAGGTCGTGATGTCCTGAGAGAGATTCTTCCTTCTGTTCAATGACAACTAGGGATGGAGGCCAGTCTCCTCCCACAAGAGTTATGGAAGATTAGTTTTCTATCCACCAAGTAAGGGACGTTGTTGTGATTTCTCACTCAATCACTCCATATTTCTGTAGCTTCGTTTATCATCTTCATTAGAAAAACACTTCCCAACAATTCTTGTACCCAGAAACAAATTCGTTTTCTCAATTGTCTTCAGAACTAGAGAGCTACATACACTCTCCCTCCTCCGAAATGGTCACTAGACCCACTCCTCTCTTCTCAGAAAGGATCCCTCCCTCAACTAAATATCTCCCCTCTTCTTTTCTTTGCATTTTCCCTTCATTTCATACCTTCTTTAGGAATATTTCGTGGGTCAAATCCCCCAATTCGTGGGTCATCCTAGAATCCTCTAGATGAGTACTTTTCTTCCCATGCTTATGAGGCAAATCATTTCTGGTACAACACCCATTCTTGTTCATAAATGTGGGAAGATTATATTTCAACTACCAACTTTCTCCATTAACCACAGTTCTAGAAAATGGGCCATCTGGATTTTTCTTGAATTTTAAATTGGCAAGGGAAATTTCCTCATTGTTTCCCTCTCATGGCATCATGACATGTATAGGAAATCCCCCTCAACATTTGTCCAACATTTCCCTATTTACATTAGTAGCATAAATATTTACACTATTGTTTTATAAAAATATAGCTATATTTACAAGCTATGGGAAACAAGGGTATTACAATCCCCCCCCTTAAAGGAATATTGTCCTCGGTCCAATCATGTATGATTCTTTCAACTACTTAAACAATGTTGTTCCTCTTTATTGGTCCGGTATTTTCTAGACTCCTGGCCTTTGTCACATTCCTACAATGATTTCAAACAACGAGTATTAATCACAGTTTCATGTAAAAAAAATTATTGTTGTTTAAAACTCAAGAGGAATATTCATACTAGCACAATACTTATCTGTGCGATTTCATGGATCCACATCCAGTTGGTTATCTTACTAAATTGGCCCATTGTTTCCTCTACATACCCATTGTGTTCATGATCCCAACCAATAGTTTACAAGAATTATTGAAGTCTTCTCTCCTTACAGTCACTCACCCTCCAAGCCTAGGCTCAGGCATCCCCTTCTCTGTTATATAGTACCTCGGGTGATCCATATTGCCTTTCCAAGGATTTCTCACACATGGAGAGTTTTAGAGACTTCATTGATTCTTACAACCAAGGCATCCCTCTGACTTGCTCTGTCGAGGTGTCCCTCCATATTGTGTTACCACAAAAAAACATATTCAATGGTGATCATGGTTTATCATAAGGTTCTCATGTCACAACAATAGCCTTTTTCCATGATTTCCATATTGACAACCATTCTTTGTCCCTCTAGGACAAATCTTTCATCTCACCTATATAGGTAACCGTGAGATGTTATCATCAATTACAATTCAAAATTTTCTTGCAAATCTGTCACCCACATATTTCCAAATTCAACATTTTATTTTCAGATTTGTTCTACACAGGAACCAGATTCACAAGTATGATAGTTTCCTTCCCATAGTAGTTTGTCTCAACAGGCATTGGTTTTCCTTATGGTATTACTTATGCTACCATATTCAAGATCCTTCTTCTTGAAACTCCATATTCACATAGTCAAACAAGTTATTAGTCCTCATGCACACTATATCTTCAAAACTATGCATACTAACAGTCAAATCATTTTCATCTATTCAATGGTACAAAGAAAAAGGAAATATCATTCTTTACGCATGCATCCTTTCAGCATACCAAATTTTCCAAATGCAATTCAAATATTAAATTACTTTAATCAATGTGCCAATGTTCATGGTCAAATTCATACTCAATGCACCCTTGCATTGATTTCAACTTTTCCACATGTTATGAAAAGCACTTTTCCATGGTGTGTTGGAGCTCAACCAACCTCCTCACCATATATATCATTTATTCTCATTCATTATTACAACAGGATTTTGCTTCCTACTACAAGCGGATCATGTCCTCAATTTAACATATTATAATATGAACCCCAACTTTCATATGGTTGCATATCATGTTATGTGCATTCTCAATTTTTTCCATATGCATTCCAGCATATCCTCATGCTCCAAGCATTTTAATCATTCCTACAGTGTAGACATATTCTACTTGCTTGTCTCTTGCATTCTCATGCATAGACACACCCTTAAGTTAATAGGGATATACACTCCCTTAGAACAACCATGAGATTTTGAACTTGCTCATGTCACTTCACTTCTTCCATTAGGGTTATTCTCAGTCCATATGAATCCTTTTTACTTCTTTACAAAAACAAATTTATCTCAATAACAAGTTTTCAGTTATGACAGGTTAGGTAAGCTGACCTCACATATTTCCTTAATTCCTCTAGACATGGGGAAAATTATACTCACAAGGCCTAATCTCCGGTTAAGCAACAATTTTAATTAACAGAGGCTTCATAAGCCCACATTTGCAGGAAACCTTGCCATCTATTCAGTCCATTATCCTCCAAGTCTTGTTATTAGTTTCCATCAACATAATCACACTCCTGTAGGAGTGGCTATCATTTCCCAAAGAAATGATATGATTATTCTACTACAATCTAGCATGATTCAATTTTGTTGAGTAAAATCCCAACAAAATTTCAATCTACAATCCCTCTCTTTAAGGATCTTATGCAAATAATTTCCTTGTGATGATAGATAATTTTCTTAGGCTCATCTTATCCTTGGTAAACTTGTCCTATGAATGATTTTCCATTCCATCTAGACCTAGTGTTTGAATCATTATATGTTATATAGGGTAGTGTAGGGTGTCCTCCCCCTTAAGAGTTTTCTAAGAAAATAAATTTATTTGACCCTTTCGCAAGCCCAAGCATGCCAAGTATTGTTTCTTTCTCTGATACCACTCTGACACACCCCCAACCCCATAATTATCCTTTTAAGGTATGTGTCATAAAAATAATTTCACTTTTATCCATCACCTCGAATCCCTGTAGCTAGGATTTCATCATCTCCAGTTCGACGAGGATTTTCCATCGTCTATAAATTTTTCTAGATCCAAGATCTAGACCAAATGTTATGATTTCTCAAAGTTCTTTAGGCCTTCATTGACTAGAGTCTCTCACCTCCATGTGGTTCCCATGTGGTCCCCTATCACCTGACTCTCCATATCATAATAGCATACAAAAAATCTCCCAACTAGAGGTTGACACTTGTCTCGCTCTTATAGTCCTACTAAATTAATTAATCAATATCATAATAAACTCGTGCTCTTTACTAATCATTTAATCATTTATTTAATCCCTATTAGGGATAATTAATCTTTATTCAAATTAATTAACCTTGTCAATTTTGTTTTTACTTGGCCTAAATTACTGGCCCAATTAAACCAAGGATTACTTCACTTTCACCTTGGTAATCCCACATTTCGGGGTAAATTTAGTGTTGATTATCATATCAATACCTTGTCACATAAACTTATAATCAAATCATATTACAAATTTGTTTTTTTATTAATTATATTATAATATAATTAAATATATCAAAGGGAAATTAGTGTTATTAATGTCAATTAAAGCCTAAGTCTTCGGACTTCGGCGAAAGTCTTCTTCATGCTTTTATGATCATACCCAAATCTCCCAAATTCCCAAGTTCTAGAGAGGGTCCCTGATCCGGATTATTTTCGGCACGAAATGAGAGCGGAGATATAATAAATAAATGCACAGAGATATCGCACATATCCAATAATATAACATAAATGTATCAGAGATGCAACCATAAACACATAGATACAGTAATGCACGATTTCTATTAATGAAATAAATGTACAGAGACTGTAAAAATACAGAGTGAAAGACTCGCTAGAATGGTGGAAGCTTATCTTTGAGAAGAGATGTGATGGCTATTCACATTCACAAGAAGATGATCATTACACTGAGGCTGTAAGGGCCTTTTTAACATAAGGAAAATCCAAAAACCTAACCCAGAAGATGAAAATCCAAAAGGTTTGCGGGTCTCGATGGAGGTAGTTGATACATCAACTTCCCGATGACATAACTTTTGCATGCGATCTCTGTTTGGGGCGCTCGATACCTTGTTAGAAAGATTTATCCCAGGAATACAATTTTTGTGTGAGAAACATTGAAGGAACTTCCATGTTGCTCCCTGTTTTCCCAAAAAATGTCGTTTAGGGCCGCAAAATGGCCTCGGAAGTTTGGGACCCGAAAAAATGCTAAAAATAGTAACTTACCAAAATTTCTAGAAAACTGTTTTGAGCTAGTTGGAAAAGGTGGGTGGCCACCGATATCCACCTGGATCAATCCTCCCTCCTTAGGAAGCAATGGTCTCCATTGCGTTGATTTCCCGGGGGAGAGAGGGAAGCATTTGTTGAATCTGAATCTTGGTGAGATGCTTGCCTTGTTGGAGACGTTGTGCTGCTCGGTTTGTGGAAGTCTACCATGAACCTGTTGCTGGCAGGGTTGACTCTGTTCAACCAGTCAGGATATCTGAGATGACTATGTGCAGAAGGAATCTTTGCATTTTGTTACAATCTTGTCGACCTGCTTCTGTTAGATAGAAGGTGCTTGGGTCGAGGCTATAGTGGTTGCAGTATCTTTTTGTTCCTCTTTCTAACGGATTGTGAAGAAGCTGAATTTTCTAGTATGAGATACTACCTTGTGGCACTGTTTAGGTGGAACAATAGTTGGAACCACTTCTGGTATTATGTAGAGATGACCCCCTAGAGTAATAATGACACTACAGGGTCGAGACTCATAGATAACATGGCACTTCCACATATATGGCTGGCCCAAAAGAACATCACAGACATCCAGTAGAGAAACATCACATAATACCTCATCCTTGAAGAAATGGATGTCATATGACAGTCGACACTGCTGGCTGACTCGAAGATCTTGTCCCTGGCGAAGCCACACGATGTTGTATGGTTGCGGGTGTGATGTTGTTGACAATCCCAACTGTTTGACGACCTCTGCTGAGATGAGGTTCTTTTGGCTTCCACTATCAACAATAAAATGCAGTGGGGTACCCTTCACCCACATCTGTGAATTAAAAAGGTGCCCCCCCTCTTCAGGATCTGTTGGTTCTTCTGGTTGAATTGTTGCGGTCACGACAATAGCAGTTGGGCCTGCATCGATGATCTGTCTTTTACCAGTATTTTCAAAATCAGATTCTGAATCAGTGTTTGGTTCCTTATCTTTGATCTCATCCACCAATGACTGTTTTGAGCAACATTCATCGGTTTTGTGCTAGGGGCTTTTGTGGAAATCACATCATTTTCTAGTGTCCTTCTTCGTCTTCCCATGACCCCTCTTTTACTGTGGATTGGACTGGTTTTTGGGAGACTATTTATTAGGGTCGTCTTTATCATACTTTGGTTGTTTCGGATTTACATATCTGAAATCCCATTTGTTCTGGTGCTTAAACTTCTGCTCGATTTTAACAACATATCCATAAACAGAACCGAGTGATGAGATGTCCAAAAAATCCATTTCAGTTTGGATGTATCTGTGTAGAGCCCTGCAGTATTTCAGAACCAAATATCCCTCAGAGTCTTTGATACCCAGCTTGGTGCGCAAGGTATGGAAGGTTGGTGAACTCTGGAATTGCTTGGCCCCTCTCTTGCCATAGTGTGGTCCATCTCATGTACTGGTCCTCATAGTTGCCAACAGGGTAATACTGTTCATTTACCACATCCACAAAAAAATCCCAAGTGGGCTCGGCCCCATATATTCCAGAATTCTCTGTGGAACTTTGCTCCCAGTAAGTTTCCCACCAATGTTTGACATGAGGGAGATATTTAAGGAGTGCGAAGGTGATCTTTTCTCTATCAAAAAATTTGTGAAAAGAGAAATAATCTTCTACAAGATTTAACCATTTGTCTAGGGCTTCTGCATATATCTGTCCTTCAAATACATGAATAACAAAATTAACTTATACCTTGAAAGGAGAGGTTCTTCCAAAGTGGTTGTTTGATGAAGTTGCACTTGTTTCTATCGGCAGGCGTTGAAGGATGTGGGAAAAATTCTCCATCATTTCGTCCCTCTGTCGCATGAGAACTTGCTCAAGCAACAAATTGATAGGATCGTTTGCTCCGTCGTTTTTATTTTCTTCCGCCATGGAGGGTTTCTTGGGCGTGAGAGTGCGATTTTCTTTAAGAGAGATAAGCTCAAGGCCCAACTTTCTATACTCGGACCTCATCGGGGACATGCACTGAAAAACGATCAAGATCAGCCTGCTCTGATACCACTGATCTGGATTATTTTCGGCACGAAATGAGAGCAAAGATATAATAAAGAAATGCATAGAGATATTGCATATATTCAATAATATAACATAAATGTATCAGAGATGAAACCATAAATACGGAGATATAGTAATACACAATTTCTATTAATGAAATAAATGTACAGAGACTGTAAAAATACAGAGCGAAAGACTCGCTAGAATGGTGGCAGTTTATCTCTGAGAATAGATGTGACGACTACTTGCATTCACAAGAAGATGATGATTACAATGAGGGTCCAAGGGCCTTTTTAACATAAGGAAAATCTAAAACCCTAACCACGGAAGATGAAAATCCAAAATGTGTGCACGCCCCGATGGAGGTAGTTGACACGTCAACTTCCCAGGGGTGTAACTTTTGCACAAGATCTTTGTTTGGGGTGCTCGATACCTCGTTAGAAAGATCTATCCAAGGACTACAATTTTTGTGTGAGCAACATTGAATGAATTTCCATGTTGCTCCCCGTTTTCCCAAAAAAACGTTGTTTAGGGCCTCAAAACGGCCCCGAAAGTTTGGGACCCAAAAAAACTGCTAAAAATAGTAAATTACCAAAATTGCCAGAAAACTATTTTGAGCCAGTTGGAAAAGGTGGGTGGCCACCGATATCCACCTAGATCAGTCCCACTTATATTATAAAGTGAAGCAAATATAATTAATTATATTGTATTATAATACAATTAATTACCTTTAATGTTTATATCATTATTTACGCAAACATTGGAACAAGAAAGGTAGGTTCGAGCCTTCAACCCTTTTATCTTGTTCACTCTACCACCCCAAACATGTCGGAGTCTCGAAGTTTTGAAGGGGTCCACACTTATACATGTTACGTAATTAAATATTAATTTTAAAAAGGGAAAAAGATTGGCCTCATTCAAGTGCAAATATTATAATAAACTTTTATTATTATAATATTTTATATTCACCCCTTTGGAAATTGCACCCAAGTTTATTAAGTTCCCAATATTATATTTAATATTGTAATGAGAAAAAGAGCTCTCCGGGTCAACTCCTTCGACTCTCCAACACATTCTTCATACTCAAATCTCCCGGAGCCTCGGAGTCCTGAAGCCTCGAAGTGGTCCTCACTTATACACATTACACATTATTTAATGTTTAAAAAGGGGAAAGGAGTTGGCCTTATACACATGTAGCTATTTTAATGAACCGTAATATAACATAATATATCATATTATAGCCCTCGAAAACTGCACCTAGGTTTAAATAATCTCTAATATTGGAATGAGGGAAAAGATATACGGGTCAACTCCTTTGGCTCTTCCACACATTCTTCCTTCTCAAATATCTCGGAGTCCCAGAGTTCCGGAGTCCCAAAGGGGTCTTACTTGTATTATAACGTTATTTAAATAAAATAAATTATCTTGGATTATAATACAATAAATCACAATAAGGGTTTATTATAATTAATTACATTAATTGATCACATTAAACATAACATAATATGATTTCTTATATTTAATATCTAAGCAACATTTGTAAAGGGAAAGGTAGGGTTTTGGCCTTTGACGATTTTATCTCGTGGGTACCATCACCCCAAACACCTCAGAGTCCCGAAGTCCCGAACTGGTCCCACATACATTCATTACACATTAAATAATAGTTTAAATGGAAAAGGACTTGGTCTCGTCCATGTGTTCATTATAATATATTAATTTTATAACAAATCCAATGAAAATTCATGCCCAGGTTTCTAAATTTTCA
>ML788163.1:282181-293302 GCA_009831015.1 Picea engelmannii | reverse complement strand
GCCATTCCCAATGCCCGAAGTCCCGAATAATTTCGAAATTATTAAAAGGTTAACCATGGGCAGATTAATCTTGTTTAGCATGTAATTCCTCCAGCCTTCAGGTCATTCTTCGATTCACTCTCCACTTCAAACCTCTGGAGTCTCGGAGTCCCGAAGCTCCGAAGTGTGCTAAGAAATGATCAAGGAAATACTCAAGGGTTTATATATATATATATATGCTCGCATGAACTCAATATTTGGTAGGGCTTAAATAAAGTTTATTTAATTAAACCTGAAATAAAGGGAAAAAAATGGAAATTAGTTTTCCTTATTCCAGAACTTTAGAATAATAAAATAGAATTATATTCAGGAGGGAGTTTTTCTCCATTTAAAATATGGATTATAAATTCCTTTCCTCATAGGTAAAGGAGTAAACTTTCTCCTTATTACTGAGCTTTACATTCCTTACCTAGATTTAAGGAAACTGGTCCTAAGACAAGAATTTCCTCCGTAATAAAATCAATATTTCTACAAGATTTTACTGCCCACCACAATTAAGGGGATTCCTCCCAAATTTGTAGGAGATTTAACACAAGTTTAGCATAATTGTTATTTATGCCCAAATGAAATCTGAAGAGCTTTTGTACTTTGAATTCAAGTAATAAGTTTCATGTGTAATTCCAAAATTATTTTCCTCACTACCTATTTGTAATGATTTTTTTATTTTTAAATATTTGAGTTGTTCCCCTAAAGTCCAAACCCAAATCTGATATACTCTAAATTTTCGGTAATAAGGCTTGATGACAAGATAAAATAGTACACTAATATGCATAAGAAAATCTCTCACTTCCCAGATTCTTTTTAGAGACTTTTATTTATGTTAACTGTTCATTCTTCCTTGCTTATGCATGAGGTAGGCTATGCTTCTCAATCATCCATAACATTCATTCCCAGAATTCGACCCAGGCAGTCACAAAGTGAAATTGTTCACCAACATAACATTCATCTGTAACATTTCACATTCATACCTAATTTGTTCAAGGTACTTTAATTAAAGAGATTGAACTCATACTTCTCTAAAACATAGTCTATAATTATTTCTAAACTTAACACTACAAAAATTTATAAAAATATACTTATCTAGAACCATAAATTGTTGCAACTGCTAAAAGGGGTGCCCTTTTCCACCCAACCGTAGGAACAACAATTCCTAGAATGATTTACCATTGTCCACCCCCTAGCTAGGTCATGATGCCCTGAGAGAGATTCTTCCTTTTTTTCATCAACAACTAGGGATGTAGGTTAGTCTCCTCCTCCAATAAGAATTCAGGCAGATTAGTTTTCTATCCACCAAGCAAGGGAGACTGTTGTGATTTCTCACTCAATCACTCCATATTTATGTATCTTTGTTTATCATCTTGATTATAAAAATGTTGCCCACCAATTCATGTACCTAAGGAAAAAAATTGTTTTCTTAGGAAATTTCCCTTGCCAATTTAAAATTCAAGAAAAATCCAAATTGCCCATTTTCTACAATTGTGGTTAATGGAGGAAGCGGGTAGTTGAAATATAAGATTCCCACATTTATGAAAAAGAATGGGTGTTTTACCAGAACTTATTTTCCTTAGAAGCATGGGAAAAAAAGTACCCATCTAGAGGATTCTGGGCTAACCCATGAATTGGGGGATTTGACCCACGAAATCTTGCTAAAGAAGGCAGAAAATGAAGGGAAAATGGAAAGTAGAGAAGAGGGGATATAGTTAGTTGAGGGAGAGAGCCTTTTTGAGAAGAGATGAGTGGTTATGGTGACCATTTCAGAGGAGGGAGAGTGTATGCAACTCTTTGGTTCTAAAGAGAACTCATTTTTTCCCTCACATGGAATCATGACCTATATAGGAAATCCCCCTCATCATTTGTCCAACATTTTCCTTTTTATATTAGTAGCATAAATATTTACACTACCCTTTT
The DNA here is from genome assembly GCA_009831015.1 of Picea engelmannii. NCBI lineage: Eukaryota > Viridiplantae > Streptophyta > Pinopsida > Pinales > Pinaceae > Picea > Picea engelmannii. Next base: position 291,355 of record ML788163.1, on the reverse strand, counting down.
AGAAAAATATAGTTATATTTACAAGCTAGGGGAAACAGGGGTATTACACATATGTTATGGTATAGGTTCGAGTACTTGGTGCGATACATGGTTAATACATGGTATGGTACATGTTGATGTACTTTGTATGGTGATAATTTTGGTATCCATGTGAGTGGATCTGGTTATGGTTGAATAGTGACAAAGACAGTGATAGGTTGGATGATCGGTTGATCATCAGTTATAGGTTGATGTGAGAGTGACAGTGGTAGTGATAGTGATAGTGTCAGTGGCAGTGACAGTGTCAATAACAGTGATAGTGATCATTACAGTGATAGTGACAATGGTAGTGACAATGATAGTGACAGGTTGATCATTGGTAATGACAGTGAGTTTAGGGTGGCAATATGAGGCAAGGAAAGGGGGTCATAGCCTCCTCCCGATTGGTACAAGAGAACTCAAGGAGTTGGTGCTTTCTTCAGGTTGGTTCCTGTAAATCAAGGGGTCGTATCCTCCTTCCAGTTGGTGTTGGAGAACTCAGGGATTTGGTGCTTCCTTCAGGTTGGTGCCTGTAAATTAGGGGGTTGGTGCCTTGTTCCAGTTGGTGCTGGAGAATTTGGAAGTTGGTTCTTCCTATGAATGTAATATTTGATATATAAGAAAGAATTATGTGGTTTTCTCCCATTTGGGTTTCCACGTAAATTCTAGTATACTATGTATCTGTCATTATTTTTTATGCTCTATTGATTGATATTTCTCATGATATATTGATGATATACTGTTTATAAAGTTAATGATTACATGTTTTTATTAAAAGTGGAAAAATATTGCATAATATTGATTCAACCCCCCCTCTCAGTATTCCAACAATTGGTATCCGAGTAGGTCCTTCAAGCAAATAGTCTAACCACGGGAAGGAATATCATGGAGTATGCTAAGATTGGAGTAACACAGTTTGATGGACATAACTATGCCTTCTGGAGAAGGAGAATGAAAACATATATACAAGAAAAGGGATTTGATGTTCAGAAAGTAGTATTATATGGATACACAACACTTGCCACTCCTCAAAAGATAGAGATGGAAAGAAACTCAATGAAAACAATTCAAGGGCCAAAAATGTAATATTTAATGATCTAGAGCACTCAATATATGTGAAGGTTATGCACTATGATGTTGCAAAGGATTTTTGGGACAAAATTCAAAATATCTACGAAGGAGATGCTAATGGAAAAGGGGCCAAGCTTCAAACCTACAAATCTGAGTTTGAGCAATTGAAGATGAAGGAAGACGAATATATTGCAGCTTACTTCCTACAAGTTGATGAAATAGTAAATTCCATTAAAAGATTGGGAGAAGAAATTAAAGAACCGGTTATTGTCCATCATATACTAAGGTCTCTTCCAATGAGATTTGATCCTAAGATTTCATCCCTAGAAGAAAGAGAAGATCTTGGTATGATAAGCATGGATGAGCTACATGGAATATTCATAGCCTGTGAGATGAGAACAAAACAAGATAATCCAACCACGAATTAAGGAGCATTCAAGGCATCCAAGAATACAAAGAATAAAAAGCATGAGGCAAAGAAAAATCCAAAGTCAGACTATAGTTGCAACAATGATTCTAATGAATATGAAGAGATGGTCAACTTCGTAAGGAAGTTAAAGAAAGGAACTGACAAGTACAAAGGTAAGTTTCCTTTTAAATGTTTTAACAGTGGAAAAATTGGTCATATTGCTTATAAATTTCCATATGCTAATAACAAAGAGAATGATGAATAAGAAACTTATAAGAAAGAAAATAAATATCAAAAGGGAGACAAGAGAAGAAACAAGAAGAAATTATTCAATAAAAACCTATATTCAAAGGAAGACAGTTCATCATCCGATGAGGATGATGATAGCAACAATGACTCAGAAAATCTACTCTTTATGGATTATGAAAATGATGAAGAGGATTATGAATAATAAGGTGAGGTACATCTTGAAGCGGAACTAACTAGCGCTTTAAGCGAATTAAATAAAGAGAGAAAGAAAAATAAATCACTCAAGGAATAACTACTCAAGTTGAAAGAAATATTTCAAAGTCCTAACTCTAAAGAAGATAAATTGATGATTTTGAAACTAAAATTCCAAGTTGAAGAAGCTAGAAGGATTGAAGAAATACTCAGAAGCCAATTGTAAGTAAAGGAAAAAGAGAAGGAAAGATTAGAAATGAAAATTGTTTCTCTAAGGAAGGAAATTCAGAAAAGAGATATGCAGCAGAACAACACCAAAATATTGGATGAAATCATTAGTCCTCAAAGGTCATATCACGATAGGTCTAGATTGGTATACAACCAAACACATACAGAAAAGGGTTTGAGCTCTATGACTACAAAAGAGGAAGCAAAACAAAGAACTTATGCAAAAGTCACCAGAGGATTCACCAAGAAGGAAGAATGCAAGCCCTCTCATGAGAATGATTGGTAAGAAGATTACAGAAGGATGACATTGTCTAGAAGACCCGGGTTTCATAATAAACAGTCACCCATGGAAAGAAATCAAGAATAAAACTACAGAGGAACAACACCATTCAGAAGATCTCCCAGGTATCAATCTATCTTTTTTGGTTCATGTTATTATTGTAATAATTTTGGACACAAAGCTATAAATTGCAACTATTATGCTAAGAACATAAGCAAATATGAAGGTCATCCTATAATTAATCATCTCAGAAATCCTCATGAAGCATACAACATAAACTATAAAAAATTTGGCTCACTAAATGATGAAGTAGAATGTTATAAATGCAACAATTTTGGACACATGGCCAAGGATTGCAGATTGACAGTTCCTCCAAAGGAACCAAAGTAAGAATTCAACATTCATAAAAAGGGACCATCAATAATTTGGATAAGGAAGAAGGATAAACTAAATGTTGAAGAATGTTCCCTTGCACTACAGGCACAAAGCATAAGAAGTGATTGGTACGTTGACACGGGTTGCTCAAAAGATATGACAGATGATAAGAACAATTTTATATCTCTGAAGAAAGAGAGAGATGGATAAGTTTCATTTGGTAATGACAACTTATACATAATTATAGTGAAAGGCACAGTCAAGCGTGGAAGTAAGGATGCCAAGGAAAAAAATGTCCTACTTGTTGAAAAAATGAAGCATAATTTGTTGAGTGTGAGTCAAATGTGTGATCAAGGACATAGACTTATATTTGACTCAGATAAGTTTGAGATAAGAAAATAAGGATCAAGAAAATTGGTGGCTTAAGTAGTAAGGACTCCAAACAACATGTACATCTTAAATGAGGTAGTAAAGGGAAAATGTTGTTTGGGAAGAGAAAATGAAAGTTGTATTTGGCACAGAAGAATGAGAAACATGAACTTTGACAATCTGGTCAAGATTGGCAGAAAGGAAACAATAAGAGAAATGGACACAATTTCAAAACTAACCATTACTATGTGCAAGCATTGTCTACATGGAAAACAAACAAGAACGAAATTCAAATCAAAGGAATAGTATACAACAAAGCCATTGGAAATTGTGCACATTGATCTATGTGGACTAATGAGAACAAAAAGACTAAATGGTGAACAATACTTCATGCTACTCATTGTTGACTATACAAGAATTACTACAATATCGTTTCTCAAAAGAAATCAAAGACATTCATAAATTTCAAAATATTCAAAGAGATGGTTGAAAATAACATGGATTCGAGAATTAAGTTCTTAATATCATACAATGGAGGTGAATTCATATTAAAAGAATTCATAGAATTCTATGAAGAGCATGGAATAAAAAGGAAGTTCTCAACAACTAGGACACCTCAACAAAATGGAGTCATTAACAGAACTGTAACGATGATGGCCATAACCATGTTAAAGGATTCAAAGTTGAGAAATAAATTTTGGGCACATACATTACACATAGTTGTTCATATGTTGCATAGAGGAATTCTCGGGAGTAACAATGATAAACCATCATAAGAATTATGGAAAGGAAGACAAATGTCAAACATTTTAGAGTATTTGGAAGCAAGTGCTACGTAAAAAGAGAAGATGACATAGTTAGAAAATTTGATTCTTGGGTTAATAAAGGCATATTAGTTGGTTACTCAAGAAAAATAAAGGCATACAAATGTTACAATATGAAACTCAGCAAGATAGTGGAAAGTGTAAATGTAAAAATTAATGAAGAAGTTGTACCAAATATCATAGAAGAAAGATACTAATGAATAGGAAAGAGAATAAGAACTAAAAGAAGAAGAGGTAGAAGAAGAAGAAGAAGAAGAACAAGAACAAGAACAACAACCAGAAGAAGAACATGAAGAAAATGACCAACATGGCTTTTTGATACCCTCCATAACACCTAGTCGTCGATTTCAGAAGAATCATCCACTAGAATAAATTATTGGAGATAAAAATGCAGGAATAAGGACTAGAGGAAGTAAAAAAATTTGTACACCAGAGCAAAGACACCTTGCACTACTATCCACATTTGAACCTAACAGCTTCAAGGAATCTAGTAATGATGAACATTGGGTCAAGGCCATGGAAGAATAACTACATCAAATAGAGAAGAATGAAAAATGGGAATTGGTGCCAAGAACAAAGAACAAAAATGTGATTAGTACAAAATGGGTGTTCAGAAACAAACTAAACGAAGATGGACAGGTAACCAGAAACAAGGAAAGATTAGTATGCAAAGGATATGCACAAGTTGAAGGTGTATATTTTGAAGATTTTTTTTTCCCTATTGCCAGAATGGAAGAAATTAGACTGATCTTGGTGTATGCATGTTCCAATAGAATCAAAGTATATCCTATGGATGTAAAATGATCATTTCTAAATAGGGAATTAGAATAAGAAGTATACATTGAACTGTTAAATTTTCAGCTGCTATTAAGTTATTTTCAATTTACTAGACAATAATAGCATAAGCAAGATCACTGAGAGAAACAAAATCACAAGGTACACAACAATTTTTCCTAGGAAACCCTCATGGGGAAGAAAAACCACCAAAAAATTCCTTAATATAGATTCCCAATACAATGCCAAGATAAAAAAACAAGACCACCAAGAATAACCAAGACTGAGCATGCACCTCTCTCTCCTTCTAGAAAATGCATCTATCTCCCAAAAGATGCGCACTAGATGAGTGGTTGAGTGAGTGTGAGAATGAGGTGCTAGCCTCTCTTATTTATACTAGTTGAGGAGTGCTAGGGTGGGTTATCTTCATTAGGCAGGGCCGACTTCTCCAACTAGTGTCTAAAACCACTTTAATTAACCCTAGGGGCCGACTTCTCAATTAGCATCATTTAATTAGGGTTTGACAAATCCACAAAAGGGGATTGATTTATAAGATAATAACTCAATAATAAATAGAATATACTTCGCAATTACAATATTTCAACACTCCCCCTTAACAAGAAGGTTATTCTACAATAAAATATCATCAAGAGAGAGAGAGAGAGGGTAGCAACATCATCAATATCTAGAACATTGACTGACATACTTATAAATCACCGAAATGTTTTCTCATCATCAATAACATCATCATTTATAGCATGGATATGGAATAATATCATCATCGTCATTCACAACATGGATTTGGAACAGTATCATCATCATCATTCAAAACATGGAGCTGGAATAGCATCATCATCATTATTCTCTGCATCAACATCAATTAGTATAAGACTAATACAACATCATCAATCAATACAATATTGATACATTGTCATCAACATATTCAACATGAAGTTGAAGTAGCAACATCATCATCATCTTTAGCATGAAGTTGAAGTAGCATCATCATCATCATCATCATCTTTAGCATGAAGCCGAAGTAGCATCATCATCAACATTTTTAGCATGAAGTTGAAGTAGCATCATCATCATCATCTTCAGCATGAAGCTAAAGCATCAACACCAATAGAATGAAGTTAGAATAATAATATCACCAACACGATGTTGGTACACCAACATCAACAACACGAGGCTGATACAACAACATCAACATCACAAGGTTGAGAGAACAACATTATCATCACAAGGTTGATTTAACAACATCATCAACATTGTCAACACGAGGCTAAGATAAAAACATCATCAACACAAGGTTGAGATAACAACATCATCAACATCATCATCATGAGGATGAGATAAAAACATTATCAATAACACAAGGCTAGAGAAACAAAATCATCAACATGAGGCTGAGATAACATCATCATCATCATATAGCAATAGAATAAGGCAGGTGTAACAACAATATTTTGTGGTACTCTGACAGTCCCTAGGGATCTTCCAGGGAATCATAAGATTCCCTAGGATATAAAATCCTAATAGATCTATCACATGGTACTCTAACAGACCGTCCTTACCAAACCTTCGAGATCTACCCAGGAATCATAAGATTCCCTAGGATGATAAGAATCCTAACGGAGCTACCACTACTAACCACAATTGACATATACATGCATAGGTACTCTGATAGAACTTCCTTACCAGACCTTCAGGATCTGTCCGGGGATGATCAGTCCCCTAGGATATAAAATCCTAATTGAGCTACTCATTGTTTCTCGGGATACCATAGTATCATCAGTATCACTCCCCCTTTCGAGGAAGGTCATTTCAGACTATACCAAGCTTGTCTCGAAAGTATCCAAACTTTACATGAGACAGAGGCTTGGTCAACACATCTGCAACCTACTCATCTATGCCAACATATTGGAGCTTTACAACTCCCCTCTGGACCATATCATGAATGTAGTGATACCATATTTCTATGTGCTTCGACTTATCATGGAACACAAGGTTCTCCGTCATTTTTATGAAACTCTGGTTATCACATAGAATCACAGTTGCTTCGATCTCCAAATCAAATAGACCTGTCAAAAACTTCTGAATCCATATGGCTTCACAACTGGTGGAACATGATGCAATGTATTCCACTTCTACCATGCTGAGAGAATTATAGATTGCTTCCTACTCTACCATGAAGTCATGGCTGACCCCAGAATGAAACAACATCTTGAAGTGCTCTTTCTGTCAGAAACACTTCTGGCCCAATCTGAATCACTATAGCCAACCAGTCTGAAGTCATGATCTCCAGTATAACAGAGACCATAATCCAATGTACCCTTAAGATATCTCATCACATGTTTTGAAACTACAAGGTGAACATGTCTGGGCTCTACCAGATACTAACTCATGGTGTTCACATCAAAACATATATCTGGCCTGGTATTCGTCAAATATATCAACGAACCAATAATTTGTCTGTACAGAGTAGCATCAACCAATTCTGATGAAGTATCAACCATGAGATTCAACTTTGTTTCCATGGGTGTGTTCATGGCTATACATTCCAACATATCAAACATCTTCAGTATTTCAACTTCATACTTCCTTAGTTAAGGAAGATCTTCTTTGGGCTCTGCCAAACTTCAAGACCTAAGAAATAATGCATTAGGTCTTTCATCTCAAACTCTGTAGCGAGATTCTTCTTGCAATATGTGATGAGATTTTCTTCATTTGTCAAGAATAAATCATCTACATATAGTAGCAACATCATTGGCTCTTTAATCATAAACTTGAAGTATAGGTTAGAATCAAATTTACTCTTGGTAAATCCCATTCTCGTCAAGAAACTTTCAATTCTTCCATACCAAGCTCTAGGAGCTTGCTTCAACACATACAAAAAATTCATCAACCTGCAGACATGAGTCTTTCTATATTCAATCTTCAAATCACATTGTATCATCTCGATACACTTGCTTCAACTCCAACGTAATATGCACAATCATGTGCTAGCTCTATGTGCTTTCTTCAAAGCATTATTTGTCTCACTACCTGAGAGTATGTCCTCTACTCTCTCTCCTATTGTTCCTCTAGAAATGGGACTCTACACCTATAGTTGCTCTGAAGTTGGGAATGGATGCTCCATCTCACTATGACTATTGAAATCTGAGACTAATTCCTCTACTCCATCATGACAACAACTTCATTTGAACTGAGAGTGGTTCAATAATTGATACTGAAGGAAACTCTTGTTCTTTCATAGAGGTAACTCTATCTGTTATTGTAGTCATGTCTTCATGACCAAACTAATGTACTACACCAAATGGCACTGGAGATAACTCAATCTCAAATATAGGGATTTCTCCCCTGAATCTCACACTGTCATAGTTGTTCTAGTTGTTTTCATGAATACTGAAACTATTTATTCAATTATTGGAGTAAGTGTCTCATCATAGTCTTCTCCCTCTTGTTGGGAGAATCCTATAGACACAATTCATTCTTCGAAAATATTTATACTATTATCTGCAACATGCTTGATCTGTTAGATCAATCTTGAAAGTCAACATTGAATTCCCTTCTAGTCTCACAGAAAAATCCGTATCCAGTCCCTTTGACTAACTTCCTTCTCTGACACTGAAACAAGGGAATCTTCCCAGGATATTTCATGTCTCCAAGAGGTCTATGAAGCTACGATCTAGTCTTCTCAACTTATGGAATCTTTCTTCCAGTCTTGAAAAACTGTCTCCTTTTCCCATTTGATCCTCTCTGAGATCAGGCTCATTCTGAGTCTTAATTTCTTCTAAGTCTACAAGGACTTCATCATCTCTACATGATATACTTGGTGTTGAATACCAAGTATAAATATGAAAAGTTGAGTCTGAAATCAAATGAATTTTGTTTCCTGTCAAGGTGGCTTCATTATCCTTTGAACAAGTCTATTGTGAGTTCTTGTTCTAGTGTTCGGTCATCTTTGGAGCATTCTGTTCCTTACAATCCATCTCCATATGAGATATTTTGTATCTAAAAAATTGCTTCTTCTTCATCTTCTTTGGTACATGAATGTATACAGTCACGTATACGACTTAGATAGTCTGCTCCATGTCTCATCTATTATGTTGCCTCTTGCATTCCTCACTACAAATTCCTCAGTTTTATCACCCGTGACCTAGAACAAGATCAACAAAACAACAAGCAAGAATAATACTCTTTTGATAATAATAATAGCATGAATAATCATCACAATATCTCCTTTAGAGATATCACTTGTGACCTGCCTGAAACAAAGATCAAAAGTAAGAAATACAATACAAAATGAGATCAACATTCTTCTGGTGTTGCGATCAAACATTCCTCCATGGTAACCTGGAACCAACACAAGAAGTTTCTCC
>ML788163.1:254978-270948 GCA_009831015.1 Picea engelmannii | reverse complement strand
TATATATATATATATATATATATATATATATATATATATATATATATATATATATATATATATATATATATATAAATAATAGCCAAAAATACACACATTTTGTAATTTACAATAAATATTATAATAAAACCAAACAAAGAAGAAGTGATGGATTGAATTTCCTTGTTTTAAGAGATTTTGCAAGTAATAACTTATTACTCACTTTTAAAAAATGATGTATCATAGATTATAATCTTTAATAATATTAGATTTAAAGTGATTTGAATTTTATATATTTATAAAATGATTAATAATATTAGATTTAAAGTGATTTGAATTTTATATATTTATAAAATGATGTATCATAGATTATAATTTTTAGCAATATTAGTTTTAAAGTGATTTGAATTTTTATATATTTATATGGTGGATTAAAGTACATGATACTATAATATTTTAATATTAGTTTAATATTAGTTTTAAAGTGACTTGAATTTTATATATTTATAAAATGATGTATCATAGATTATAATCTTTAGCAATATTAGTTTTAAAGTGATTTGAATTTTTATATATTTATATGGTGGATTAAAGTACATGATACTATAATATTTTATTAACAAGATTGACATAATTGCAAATTCCATGTTAGAATTTGATTTTTTTACCAATTGATATTTTACTATTTTATTTTAGAAAAACAATCATGACAAGAAATTGTTGTTGACATTGTCTTTTTCATTTTTCTTTTTAATGATATTATTTTAGTGCATAACATGACATGTGATAGAGACTTAGTATTGTGACACTATACTATGACACCAACTACATTCACATTTTTCACTATTATTATTTAATTAATGATAGACATAGTCAAGTGGTTGTAGCTTAATTGGTTGGGGTGTTGAGTTTTCTCCTCCCCACCTAGTTTCAAGTTTCATCTATGTGACATGTTGCTTTTTGTGAGCCAAATATTCTCAAAATATTTGACCCTCCATCGTGAACCACAATGAAAAAAAATAATAATAATCATAAATACTATAATTATGAATAAATTAGAAAAAAATATTAAATAAAATATATCATAAATATAGTAAAATAAAAAACTTTACTAAATAAAATATAACACACTTATTCCTCATATATTCATTTTCTCTCTCTATATATATTACAAATATTACAATTTTTTTCGATAGCCAAAAATACACACATTTTGTAATTTACATGTTTATAGGATAAATATTATAATAAAACTAAACAAAAAAGTGATGGATTGAATTTCCTTGTTGTAAGAGATTTTGCAAACTTATTTCCTCACTTTTAAAAAAATATGTATCATAGATTATATAATCTTTAGCAATATTAGTTTTAAAGTGACTTGGATTTTTATATATTTATAAAATGATGTATCATTGATTATAATCTTTAGCAATATTAGTTTTAAAGTTACTTGAATTATATGGTGGATTGGTTTTTTTAAATAAGTCCTTTTGTATTAAGAAAAACATTCCCATTATTATATCATTCAATTATCTATTCATTTATTTTGTTTAGAATTTATTTGATGCCTTCACTTCATTCACATTTTATATATTAAAATTAAAACAAACTTCGCGTTAGTATTGAACAGAAACTTTGTTTGTGCATATGACATATTAAGAATTTTTTTATTAAATGTTATATATGTTAATCATATATAGTATGTACTTACTAACATGCCTTAAATATATTAAATCTTTATTCATTTATTTTGTTTAGAGTTTATTTGATGTCTTCACTTCATTCACATATTATATATTAGGATTAAAACAAACTTCTTGTTTGTGAAGATTATTTTTTGAATGTTATATATGTTAATCAAATATTTATTATTTCATTCTTATATAACATATACTTATTAACATGTTTTAAATATATTAAATCTTTATCTTACTTATACGAACCTTTCACAATTACCTCATCACCTATATTTAAATGTATCACATACATTCCTACTTATCCAAGAACTTGAAAGAAATGAGAAATTCAATTTTTTATTGTTGATATTTTATTAATTTTTCATGAAAGCAACATTAATTTAAAGGATATAGTGCATGATGTATAGTGGGTGCCACTTTTCTAGGAACAGAAGTTTACTTGATGAGTAGATCCTATTTTCTAGGAGCTAGTTTACTCCATTTGACTAGTAAGATCCAAGTTAACTCCCCCATGAAAGCACACTTGGATAATTAGGGCATGTTCTCTCATGATAGCTAGGTTTATTTCCTCATGAAAGAACACATGGATTTGCATGGGAAAGTTTTCTCATGCTTTGCATGTAGTTAATCCTAGCATAATTGCATGACCACTAATTCAATTATATTTCATTCAATTGCATTGTATTATATTCTTTCATGTTTGGATGATAATTTTTTCTTTCAACAAGTTAATGAGAATTGCATTTCTCTAGTTATTCTTCTTCTCTTCTCTTCTCTCAAATTTTTAATCGTATTTCTTCTCAATTAGATTATAGATCCTCTTGCAACTTGATTAGTCGAATCTTACATAGTATCAAAGATTGATTGAATCTAAGGGAGTAGTGTACATGTTTGCAGGTGGAAGAAACAAATTAGTGTGCATAAAATAGGATGAATCAGTCTTAGAAAATAATCCTCACGCCATTAAACTACTATGAATGGAATAAAAAAAAAATTATTCTCTTGCGATGTAAATGCCTATACAACATCATAATCGTAATTGAGACCAAACCAAATTATAACGTTGAAAAGGGAAAATGGTTTAATTGAATGGATGAAGCATATGGATTGTTATGTCTCTCTATTTCTCCTAACCTATTATTCCACATCGAATCTGCAATAAACCCCAATGAAGTATGGATCGAGTTGGAAGGACTCTTCGGGAAGAAAGATGTGTTGCAAGGATATTAGTTGGATATTGAACTAATAAATTTGAGCCCGAGCAACTTCGACACCATCCATGATTTCTTCACCAAGTTTAAATCACTATTGCTTCAGCTCAAATCATGTGGCATGGACAAGATGGAGAAGGAAGAGAAACACAGTTTTGGTTCATTGAGCAATGAAGTAGAATGCTACAAATGCAAAAATTTTGGACACATAGCGAAGAATTGTAGATTAACTATTCCGCCTAGGGAACCAAAGTAGAACATCAACAACCAAATATTGAAACCACAAGAGATATGGAAAAGAAAGAAAAATTAATGCTCTCTTTCTTTACAAGACCAAGATAGGAAAAGTGATTGGTATGTTGACATTAGTTGTTCAAATCATATTACAGGTGACAAGAACAAGTTTATAACTCTGAAGAAACAAAGAGATGGATCAATTTCATTTGGCAATAATTATTTAGCTAAAATAATAGGTAGAGGGACAATTAAGCTTGGAAGAAAATATGCAATGGCAGAAAATGTTCTACTGGTCGAAGATATGAAACACAATCTGTTGAGTGTAATTCAAATGTGTGACCAATGACACACACTTCAATTCGAATCAGAGAAATGTGAAATTAGGAAACAAGGATCAGGAAAGTTATTGGAAACAATGATAAGGACTCTGAACAACATACATGTTTTGAATTAAATTGGAAAATAAAGTTGTTGTTTAGGAAAGGAAAATGAAAGTTTGCTATGGAACAGAAGAATGGGTCACATGCACTTTGAAAATCTGATCAAAATCAGCAGAAAGGAAGTAGTAAAATAAATTCCTGAAATTTCAAAGCCAACTAATACTCTATGTAAGCATTGCCTACAAGGAAAATAGACCAGGACTATTCAAATCAAAGGAGTACTCAACGACAAAACCATTGGAGATTGTACATATCGATCTATGTGGACCAACGATAACAAAGGGATTAAATGGTGAACAACACTTCATGGTATGGATTGATGACTACATAAGAATGACTGAAATTTTCTTTCTCAGGAAGAAGTCAGAGGCATTTGAACACTTCAATATATACAAAGAGATGGCTGAAACAAAGACAAACTTGAAAATCAAATTTTTTATATCAAAAAATGGTGGAGAGTTTACATCAAAATAATTCATGGATTTTTGTGATGACACATGGGATAAAAAGGCAATTCTTAGCAGCCAGGACACCTCAACAAAATGAAGTTGTTGAAAGAAAGAACAAGATAGTGTAGGAAATGGCTGGAACAATGTTGAAAGATTCCAAGTTGGGTGACATGTTTTGGGCACAGGCAGTACATACAAAAATTCATATCCTGAACAAAGGAATACTTAGAAGTAATAGTGATAAGACTCCCTACGAGCTATGGAAAGGAAGACCAAAAAATGTGAATCATTTTAGAGTATTTGGAAGCAAGTGCTATATCAAAAGAGAAGACGACATGATTGGAAAATTTGACTCCCGAGTTGACAAAGGCATATTTATCGGGTACTCAAGGAAGAGAAAGGCATACAAGTGTTTCAATCTGAGGCTCAATAGAATAGTGGAAAGCATCAATGTATAGAGTGATGAGACAAGTGTACGAAAGCCCAAACAACAAATCAAAGAATCAAAAAAGAAGGAAGGAGAAGAGGATTTGAAAGAAGAATCAAAAGAAGAAAAATCGGAAGAAGAAGAAAATCAGGCAAAAGAAGAGAAAGAGGAAAATGACCAACAAAATATTTAGATATATCCCAAAAATCCTAGACGGAAAGTGCAGAAAAATCATCCATTAGAACAGATCATTGGGAATAAATATGCAGGAGCTGAAACCCGAAGAAAATTATGCTCACCAGAACAAAGACATCTAGCATTGTTGTCCACAGTTGAACCCAACAGTTTTGAAGAAGTCGACGCTGATGAAAACTGGATCAAATCTATGGAAGAATAACTAAATCAAATAGAGAAGACTGAAACATGTGAACTTGTTGCAATGCCTAAGAATAACAACGTGGTTGGCACAAAATGGGTATTCAGAAACATGTTGAACGAGGATGGACAAGTAACTAGGAATAAAGCAAGGTTAGTATGCAAGGGATATGCTCAGGTTGAAGGAATAGATTTTGAATAAACTGTTGCCCCGATTACTAGAATGGAAGCAGTCAAACTAATATTGGCTTATACATGTTCTAATAAAATCAAAGTATATCAGATGGATGTAAAATCATCCTTCCTAAACGGAGAACTAGAAGAAGAAGTATACATCGAACATCTAGAAGGATTTATACTGTTAGAAAAGGAATATTGTGTTTTCATATTGAGTAAGGCATTGTATGGACTCAAACAAGACCCCAGAGCATGGTATTCAATATTGAACAGGTATCTATAATAGAAAGGGTTCAAGAATGGAAATGCAGACAACAATATTTACATAAAGGTAAATCGAGATAGTATGTTGATAATTGAATTTTATGATGAAATTATTTTTAGAAGTGATGATGACAGGATGGGTCAGAAATTTTCTAAAGACATGCAGAATGAATTCGAAATGTCATTACATGGTGATTTCTCTTTATTTTTGGGACTCCATCTATGTCAGCAAGATACATGTATTTTCATTTCCCGGAACAAGTATATCAAAGAAATGCTAAAGAAGTTTGGAATGGTAGATTGAAAGATCATAAGTACTCCCATGCAGAGAAGTTGCAAATTGAGAAAATATGATAAATCCAAGGATCCATATCAGAGATTCTAAAAATCGATGATTTTAGTTTACTTTATGTGATATCATCGATACCAGATGTGAGGTAAGCAATTGGACAAGTTGCAAGATTTCAAGCAGCATCGAAGGAAACACATGTTATTGAAATAAAGAAAATATTCAGATATCTCAAAGGAATAGAAGACTATGGATTATGGTATCCAAAAGGGAATGATCTATCTCTAGTTGCATACACAGATGCATATTATGCATAAAGTGTTGATGATAGAAGAAGTACAAGTAGAGAAGCCTTTGTTAGAAAAATAGGATCGCAGAGCAATAAAATAAGACAAATACGGAAATAAAACACACAAGATACACAATACAATAGAGAAACAAATATATGTGGTTCACCCAGTGTGGGTTACATCTACCAGAGAAATTGTTAGGTCCTTCCTTTTTATTATCCAACAAAATGAAGGGATACAACCTACAACATGGATGTTGTAACTTCCTCTTCTTTCTCTCATAGTCTCCTCTCCTAGAATACAAAATTCACACACATGCACGACCACAATACAATTCCCTCATAAAAGAGGGTTTCCTTCTAGGGAAAAAATCCATAAAATAACTTCTACCATTAGATCTGTGACCTTATAATGAACGGTCCATATTGACTATGAAATTAAAATATGTTCCAAGGAAATTTTTCCCAAAATTTTTCTTCTGAGGCTCTTCCCTCGAATCCCCCACCAAGGGGGGGATACACAAATTTTCTTTGCCCCCCCTTGGACCACCTTAGTGACATTTGTGGAGGGTAATATCCCCCACACCCCCCCATTAGGGAATGGGGTCCATGCATGGCTGAAACAAACCTCTAAATTAAGAATATAATTAGGCTCCACAACCAACAATCTCCCACTTGGATACTGATCACAACAACTCCACTATGGTTGTATCTACTGGATTATGATCCACCTTGGACCTGGAAAATTTCTCATCTTCACCTTCATGCTTGAAGGTCAATTGAAACTGAGTAGGAACTAGTTTTCTCCCTGGTTACTACCCTTGCTAACATGTCTGCGGGATTCTGGCTAGTATGTATCTTTTCCAACATCAAATGTCCATCTTCCAAGACATATCGTATGAAATGGTACCTGAGTTGTATATCCTTAGTATTAGAATGGAAGGATGACTTATTTACAAGATGAATGACACTCTCACTGTCACATTACAACCTGTTATTCTCCTTCTTATTTCAAAATTCCTCCATGAACCTATGTAACCAAATCATCTCTTTACTAGCCTATGTAGTAACAACATACTCTTCTTCCATTGTTGAAAGTGAAACAACCTTTTGGAGTTTTGAAATCCTACTTACTATTGTTCCACCTACAGTAAAAACATACCCTATGGTGCTCCTGCTACTATCTTTATCACTTTCCATATCTTAATTAACATATCCCTATGGAACAATGTCTGAACCTCCAAAACATAATGCATGAGTAGAAATACCTCTCCAATACTTGAGAATACACTTTACTACCTCCCAATGTTCTTTACCTAGATTGTTGATATACCTTCTTACAACTCCCATTGCATGTGCAATATCTGGTTTTGTGAAAACCATCGCATACATCAAGTTGCCAATTGTTGATGAATAAGGGACCCTGGAGATGTATTATATCGTCTCCTGTGTCTTGGGACACATTTCCTTAGTTAATTTGAAATGGATGGCCAAAGGTGTACTAATTGGTTTTGGATTCTTCATTCTAAACCTCTCCAACACCTTGTCTATGTACTCACCCAGAGACAATATCAATTTTTGACTTTTCTTGTCTCTTGTTATTCTCGTACCAAGGATTTTATTTGCAGCACCCAAATCCTTCATCGCAAATGAATTAGATAATTTCTTATTGAGAACATTTATATCCTGCATATTAGACCTTGCAACACGCATTTCATCTACTTACAATAGCAAGATAATACAACTTCCATTTTCTAGTCTTTTAAAATAAACACAATGATCAAAATGACATCTACTATAAACTTGTTCTATCATAAACCTGTAAAACTTCAAATACCATTGCCTTGGAGCTTGCTTTAGGCCATACAAGCTCTTCTTCAAACTGCATACTAAATTCTCATTTCCTTTGACCTCATACCCCTATGGTTGTTGCATATAAATCTCTTCCTCCAAATCCCCATGGAGAAAAGTTGTTTTTGTATCTAATTGTTCAAGATGCAAATATTCTACTACCACAAGACTTAAAATAGTCCTAATTGAAGTCATCTTAACAACATGAGAAAATATTTCATCAAATTCTATACCTTTCTTTTGTGAAAACCCTTTTACAACAAGTTTATCCTTGTACCGTTTTTTCCCTCCATCTTCTTCCTTCAACCTGTAAACCAATTTATTCTGAAATGATATTTTTCTTGTAAGAAAACGAACCAAGTCCCAATTCTGGTTATTTACCAAGGAATCTATTTCCTCTTTCATGCCTTGCTCCCACTTATTTTTAGTGTCTACCTTCATTGCATCTTCATAACATTCTAGTTCACTAGAATCAGTCAACAAAAAATAATACAATGAAGGAGAGTATCATTCAGGGGATCTACTTAACCTGGTAGATATTCTAACAACACGTGAAGGAGKTTGAGGTACCTGCTACTCATGTTGTTGTACATTTTTATTTTCAAATATCTTTGGAATTTCTTTTTCAGTGATCTCATCAAGCACTGTGTATTTTGGTTTTTCTTTTTCCTGTCTCTTTCCTTGCAACTGATCTTTGTATATGACCTTCTCATTGAATATGACATCTCTACTCCTAATTATTTTATGATTTTCATAATCCCATAAGAGATAACCAAAATCATTAACACAGTATCCAATAAAGGTACACTTCTTGGCTTTTTCCTCAATCTTTGTTCTATTTTCTTTATCAATATGGACAAATCCTTCACAATCGAAAGTCTTCAAAAATGAATAATTTACCGTTTTACCTGTCCATGCCTCCTCTGGAATGCCATCATCCAAAGAGCTTGAAGGTCCTCTGTTTATCAAGTAAACAACAATATCTACAACATCTACCCAAAATTGTAAGGGCGACCATGCATGCAATATCATACTCCTTGCATGCTCCACGATTTCCTTATTCATCCTTTCCGACACACCATTTTCTTGTGGTGTTCCTAGAACATTTTTCTCTCTATGAATCCCATGGTATGAATAGTAATCATCTAACTCCTTGTTTCAATATTCAACTCCATTATCTTATTTGAGACAATTATACCTTTTGCCTGTCTCATTCTCATCCAAATCTTTCCATTTCTTAAAAGTGCCAAAAACATCATATTTTTGTCGAATGCAATAAACCTAAGTTTTTCTAGTTGCACCTTCAATAAAAATAACATAATGATGAGAGCCACCAAGAGATGATACATGAGTTGGTCCCCATACATCTGTATGCACAAGATCAAACCTTTCAATCTTCTTTTCTTTTCCAACTCTGAGAAATATGACTCTCTTATGTTTTCCATAAACACAGTGCTCATAGAAATCCAAATCAATTTGTTTAATATCTGGCAACAAATTCCTTTTGTGAAGTATCTGCATCCCCTTCTCACTCATGTGTCCAAGCCTATGATTCCAAAGTGTTGTATCCACTCCTTTAGAATATAAAGAGATAGAAGAATCAATATTACTAGTACATAGATACAATGTACCTATCTTCTCTCCTTTTTCTATCACTAGTGATCCTTTGGTGACCTTCCACACCTTATCTGTAAATATGGATATACATCCTTCACTTGCCAACTACCCTATTGAAATCATATTTTTCCTTAGATCTAGAACATGTATTACCTCTTTCAACAACCATTAGTTTCCATTCTTTTTCTTTATTTGTACCTTTCCCATTCCAACAATTTTGCATGGTGCATCATCACCTAATTGAACTTCTCCAAAATCACCTTGAACATAATCTATAAAAAATTTCCTATGGAGTGTGGCATGAAATGAAGCCCCTAAATCTACTACCCAAAACACATAAATATTATCTACAGAAAGAATAAAATCATATTGTAACACATCACCTGTTACATTTTCTTCTTGATTTTTCTCATGTTGTCCATCTCTTTGTTTCTATGGAGCTCTAGATTCTTTCTTCAGATGTCCTTTCTTCCCACAATTCCAATACTTTATTTTTCCTAGTCTAGATTTGGATCTTCCCTTCCTAGAATTTTTGCGGTTCCCTAAGTCCTTCCCTCTATCCTTTTTTCTTCCCCTTTCTCCATGTTTAACGCATTTCCTAATGTCTCACATGTGTTATTTTGTCACATCTACTCGCTAAGGGTAACACCAACAACATCATCAAATTTTAGAGTGTTTGAACCAACGACAGAGTTACTTATAGCCATGACAAATCCAT
The DNA here is from genome assembly GCA_009831015.1 of Picea engelmannii. Taxonomy (NCBI): domain Eukaryota; kingdom Viridiplantae; phylum Streptophyta; class Pinopsida; order Pinales; family Pinaceae; genus Picea; species Picea engelmannii. Next base: position 260,928 of record ML788163.1, on the reverse strand, counting down.
TCCAAATTTATGGCAATGGGAACAGGATTAGAAGAGCCCTGACCTCATCATCAAAGTCCACTTTTATAGAACTTAGCTTATTAGTAACCATATTAAATTCATTTAAATGATATGCAACAAACCCACCTTCTGACATCTTTGGATTAAATAATCGCTTCATTAGAAATACCTTATTGGACACCGAGGGTTTTTCATACAGTTTAGTCAATGCATCCATCAGTTCCTTCGTTGTCTTTTCTTTTGAAATATTGAAAGCCACTGACGCTTTCAATCTCAATTGTATCGTTCTTAGTGCATTTCTATCAAGAACCTCCTATTGTTCATCCTTCATGGTCATTGAATTCTTTTCTATTCCACCCAATTGTAGGAATAGATTCTTTTGATATGAATAATCTTCCATCTACATCTTCCATAACTGGTAGTTTTGATCATTAAATTTCTCAACCCTAAACTTTCCATCTTCCACGAAAATAAAAACATAGAAGATACACAATACAATAGAGACACAAATATACATGGTTCACCCAGTGTGGGCTACGTCTAGCAGAGAAATTTCCAGGTCCTTCCTTTCTATTATCCAAAAAAATGAAGGGATACAAACTACAACATCCCCGTTGCAACTTCCTCTTCTTTCAGTCACAGTATCCTCTCTCAGAATACAATATTCACACAAACACACAACCACAATACAATTACCTCATAAAAGAGGGTTGCCTTCTAGAGAAAAAATCCCTAAAACAACTTCTACTGTCAGATCTGCAACCTTATAATGAACGGTCCAGATTGACTATGAAATTACAATATTTTATAAGGAAATTTTTCCGAAAATTTTTCTACAGGGGTGTTTCCCTCGAATCCCTGACCATGGGGGGATAACAAAATTGTTGTTGTTCCCCCCTGGCGAAAATTGTGGGGGGGAACCCCCCGAACCCCTCCCCCCCATTAGGGAATGGGGTCCAAGCACGACTAAAACAAACCTCTGAATCAAGAAGATAATCAGTGTCCACAACCAAAAATCTCCCACTTGGAGACTGATCACAACAACTCCATTGTTGGTGTACTTGTTGGATTATGATCCACCTTGGATGTGGAAAATTTCTCATCTTCACCGTCATGCTTGAATTTCAACTGAAACTGAGCAGGGACTTAGTTTCTCCCTAGTTACTACCTTTGTTAACATGTATGCAGGATTCTAGCTAGTATGTATATTTTCTAACTTCAACTATCCATCTTCCAAGACAAATCGTATGAAATGGTACTTGAGCTATATATGTTTAGTCTTAGAATGGAAGGATGATTTATTTGAAAGATGAATGGAACTCTCGTTGTAATAGTACAACTTACTATTCTCTTGCTTCTTTCCCAATTCCTCCATAAACCTCTGTAACCAAATCATCTCTTTACTAGCCTCTGTAGCAGCAACATACTCTACTTTTGTTGTTGAAAGTGAGATAACCTTTTTCATTTTCGAAATCTAACTCACTATTGTTCCACCTACAGTTAAAAATACCTTGTGGTGCTCCTCCTACTATCGTTATCACCTACCATATTTGAATCAACATGTCCATGTAGAATAGTGTATGAACCTCCAAAACATAATGCATGAGTAGCAGTGCCTCTCAAATACCTGAGAATCGACTTTACTGCCTCCCAATGTTCTTTACCTGGATTGTTCATATACCTACTCACAACTCCCACTACATGTGCAATATCTAGTCTTGTGCAAACAATCACATACATCAATTTGCCAACTACTGATGAATAAAGGACCCTGGAAATGTATTTTATATCCTTTTGTGTCTTGGGACACATTTCCTCAATTAATTTGAAATGGATTTCCAAAGGTGTACTAACTGGTTTTTCATTCTACATTCTAAATCTCTCCAACACCTTCTCTATGTACTCACCCTGAGACAATGTCATTTTTTGTTTTTTATCGTCTCTTGTTATTCTCATACCAAGGATTTTCTTTGCATCACCCAAATCCTTCATCACAAAATAATTAGCTAATTTCTTCATGAGCACATTTATATACTTCATATTAGACTATGTAACAAGCATGTCATCTACATACAATAACAAGATAATATATCTTCCATTTTCTAGCCTTTTAAAAAAAACACAGTGATCAAAATGACATCTACTATAACCTTGTAATTTCATAAACCTGTAAAATTCAAATACCACTGTCTTGGAGATTTCTTTAGGCCATACAAGCTCTTTTTCAACCTGCATACCAAATTCTTTTCTTTGACCTCATACCCCTTTGGTTGTTGCATATAAATCTCTTCCTCCAAATCCCCATGGAGAAAATTTGTTTTTACATCTAACTGTTCAAGATGCAAATATTCTACTACCACAAGACTTAAAATAGTCCTAATTGAAGTCATCTTAACAACAGGAGAAAATATTTCACAAAAATCTATACCTTGCTTTTGTGAAAACCCCTTTACAACAAGTCTAGCTTTGTACCATTTTTTTCATCCATCTTCTTCCTTCAACTTGTAAACCCATTTATTCTACAATGTTTTTTTTCCTGCAAGAAACTAAACCAAGTCCCAAGTTTGGTTATTTACCAAGGAATCCATTTCCTCTTTCATGCCTTTCTCCCACTTCTTTTTAGTGTCTACCTACATTGCATATTCATAACATTCTGGTTCACCAGAATCAATCAATAATAAATAATACAATGAAGGAGAGCATCATTCATGGGGTCTACTTAAGTTGGTAGATCTTCTAACAATAGTTGCAGGAGTTTGAGGTCCATGTTGCTCCTGTTGTTGTACATTTTGATTTTCTGGTAACTTTGGAATTTCTTTTTCAATGATCTCATCAAGCACTGTGTATTCTCGTTTTTATTTTTCCTGTCACTTTCCCTGCAACTAATCTTTGTATATGACATTCTAATTGAATATGATATCTCTACTCCTAATGATTTTTTTATTTTCATAATCGCATAAGAGATAACAAAAATCGTTAACATCGTATCCAATAAAGGTACGCATCTTGGATTTTTCCTCAAGATTATTTATATTTTCTTTATCAATATGGGCAAATGCTTTAGAACTGAAAGTCTTTAAAAATGAATAGTTTACCTTTTTACCTATCCAATATGCCTCCTCTGGAATGCCACCATCCAAAGAAATTTAAGGTCCTCCTTTTATCAAGTAAACAACAATATCTACAACATCTTCTCAAAAATGTAAGGGAAATTGTTACACATTATTTTGGTCACCCCTTGATCGTCAATGATACGTGTATTGCTTATTCCTCTGTTCCCTGAAGCTACTCAAGAAATGAGACTTTATCCATGAGAAATTGAATCATCTTTATTTTCTTAAAAACCTTATCAAAGGAGATCGTCGCACCCTGCTAAATTCTTGGGGTGCGACGATGCCTGATCATCGCATGCTGCACCAAAAATGTATCGCGACATCACCGCAGGATGCCTGTGCTTAGGGTGCGATGATGCTCAAACAAATGAAAAAAGAGGAAATTCATGAAAGTTCTAGAAGGAATATTCTATAAGATGAGGTGGCCTATGATCGATTTGGATATTACTCGCTTCTTTGATTTAGTGGGATCATCCTAATCTCCTCATCCATCCCTCTTTCACCCTATATAAAGAGGGATCTCTCATGGAAAGGTTAGGTTGGCTTATGCATGAATAATTATGCTCTAGATTTCACTTGAGATCACTTTTCTTTAGCTCTCTAAGTCAGGTTGTGAATACTCTTCATCAAAATCATTGGAGAAAAGGTGTGTGTGTTGAGGCAAAGGGCCATTAGAAGGGACCTTGCAACATCAAGGCATAGGTTGTATTCTGCATTTTCATTAATATAATGCAACAATACATTCCTTCCCTATAAAAGTGTCTTCATTTTTATTGTACAACTCCTTGATCTTATACATAGATTTCATTGGAATATATATATCGTTGCTCTATTTCTTTATTGGTTTGTGTCTCTTAAACAGGTCCAAGATCCCACAAGTCCGAGGATGGAACAAGGATGACACTAGCGAGGATCAAATGACGTTTAAATGGTATGTCATTTATCCCTTATTAAACTAGTTTATATCACAATGAAATCTAAGGAGAAGCTTGTGTTCTGCTTTGTTTTGTTCTAATTTCTTGTTGAAGTTAGGGAGATCAGTTTGTGTCCGCACTTACTGATTTGTCCGATAAAAAAATYGGTGACTCCATTGGGGATCATCCTCTTTTGGATTTTGCTTCCCTTTTTCTTTTGGCCTWCCTRTTTTTTTTTTTTTTTTTCATTCTCTAAGTCATTGGGAGATCCATATTGACTCTTTGGTCTTGAAAAATCATTTGGAAACCCTGTCCTCTATTCATGTTTCTTGTATTTTCAGTCATTTTTGCACYCTTCTTGTGAAAACCAGGGTGACGATGTCRCATTGTGTATTTCTCATAGCYCGTGATGATCCTTTATTGTCACACTRTGCTCTTCTTCCGCCTGCGACGATTCCTGTAGAAATTKTTTKAGTAACAGTMTTTCTCTTTACCTAGATATTAGATATGGTTTTGGGGTGAATTTTTGAGCTTGATTACAGTCTGATTACAGTCTGTTTTCTAGTCTTTGAATATGCTTTTATCCTTATTTTCTTTGTTTTAGCTTGTGTTCTTTTGAAAGATTTGATCTCTTCCTTTGAGGTACTTTCCGTTACAAAGCATTGTTTTTCTTTATAATTATTTAGTGGAAGAACTTTATTTTATTTTATTGAATAGTTCGTGTTAAAAGAGAAAATTGATTTGGGTTGCTTTGCTTTTAAATATATTTTCTATTTCTTTTAGCTATGTTTGAAACAAAAATTCTAATTTCTTTCTTTGTATTAGATTGGGGGCATCTTTTCATTTGAAGTAGTGAAATTGCATGGTTTTTGGCATTTTTGGTCTTGAATTCTTAAAAAACATTCCCCCTCATGGTCGGGGGGGGGGAAGAATCGTGTATTGGTGTACAATATATTTGGCTCATTTCTTGAAGATCTTGATATTGATGAGTTTAATAAAATTTTGGGACATTTTGCATCTCGGAATGATAAACATTTTCTCCTTCTCGTAATATAGCTTTCATCGAAGTGAAATATTTAGATTCTCGTTTCTTTGCATTGTTTTAGAGTCATTCAAAACATCATTTAGTCCATGCCATTATCCTCTTGAGTAAAAAACAACCTTAAAATAAAACACTTATAAAAATTGATTAGACATTTTTTATATTTTCGGGTATCAAACCTACATTAACTTAGGATGTAAGGCTTTGAAATAGGTGTGAAAGATAACTTTCCAAAGATGTAAACAAGCATAGTATATTGTGATAGGGAGAGTTAAATCCACTTGCTACATTTTTTCCTGGGAATCCCTTCTAACACAAAGGTCAATCACGAGGTCGCATTAGGGTCGACAAAGTTACTCACCCTGCTTTGTTGTTCTTAGTGTAGAGATTGCATGTATTATTGGGGGTCACCTGAGAATAAAATCCTTTGCGTACCTTCTTGAGGCGATTTAGGGCTTAGATACCCTACCCTTGCATGTGTATCAGAATTTCAACTGCTTCCCCATGCATCATTTTCGTAATTGGTAACCTTAGTAGCCTATCTCTTTAGAGTCTTTACACAAGGTGACTGTGGAGTGGCAAGTCTTCACGGTACCCAGAATCAATGTTGGCCAAAATCACTCGGGCTCCTTGGAGGGTATACTCACGATTATGTGTGGGATATTGCATCGGTATATAAGTCCGTTAAGAATGTCATTAACGTAAGTTTTCCACCCGCTTTATCTCAGTCCCTTCTTACATTGTTCTCGTGACGTTGGATTTCATCACCAACTAGTGTGTTCATTGTGAGAACGTTTTTTTTGTTTAATTGCTTCCTAGATTTTTAGCGTGTGTTGTTTATTTTCCCTAGAAGAATCTAGGTTGGATTTGTGTTTAATGGC
>ML788163.1:231325-253953 GCA_009831015.1 Picea engelmannii | reverse complement strand
TGTCATGGTAGTCCACGATCCCTTGGATTTTGATTTACTCCTTGGGCGAGATTATGTCTATGCAATGAAAGATATTGTGTCCACTCTTTTTCATGTGATATATTTCCCTCACGATGGACGCGTTGTGACTATTGATCAACTCTCTTTTGTTGGCCCTCATTTGATTATCAACCCAACAACCTCCCTGAACGGTTCTTATATGAAAACAATATCTCCCCCACCACAGGTCAATTATGTGGCATTGTCTCTCATGCCTTCAGTTGCCAATGTAGATGAGCCTCTCACTGTAAGCTCAATCTCTTATGACTTGAATCCGGTAGTTGACATGGTGATCTCTTCGGTAGGGCTATTGGAGCCTAATTGCCTTACCACTATCGTGGCCCTCGACATGTGTTCCTTCGAGAGTGTGTTTCTTCTGTCGAGTAAAGATCTCTTGAAATCCATGACCAAGTTTTGTCCCATGACATGGTTTCCTTTCGGAGCATCGTCCTCTTGGAAGCCATGATCAAGAAGAGAGTTTTGAGCATGGTTTTCTTATTTCAAGATCGTTAAAAAATGAAACCAGTTGTGAGGATAGTTTTTGCATCTCTGTAGGCAACCTCGTTAAAAAATGAAATAGAGGTCACGAGGATAGTTTTTTAGTCTCTGTGTAAACCTCGTTAAAAAATGAAATAAAGGTTACGATCATATTTCTTCTCCTGTGTTAAGCTCATTAAAAAATAAAACAACCTATCTCGAGCATAGTTCATGTTCCTATGTTAAGTTCATTTAAAAATGAAATAGATATTCCCCCCTCTTCTATTGAGTCAAATACTTCGTTACGAATAGTATTTGAAGCTTCATTTCATCTACCCATTCCATTAGATGAAACAAAGCTTGGGGGGAAATGCTTCCAGCCTCTGGACTTCATGCTCAAGTTAAGCCGCTATATTCTTAAGATGGGGGAAAAGTACCAACCATCCCTAGATTATGCGTTGGAAAGCCGTAAGCATAGTTTTTCTCTAGTTCAAGCTTGTGTAAAAATGAAACCAGGTCCAAGCATAGTTTTGGCTAGTTTTAAGCTTGTGTAAAAATAAAATCTATCCCAAGCATAGTTTTTTTTGTTTTAAGCTTGCGTAAAAATGAAAACAATCCTAAGCTTAGTTTTTGTTCTTTCTCATGCTCGTAAATACCTAAGATTGTAACCGAGTAAACTTTTATCACTTTTTATAACTCATAATGGAAATATGAAAAACGAACCCCATGGATTCTTCTTTAAGCTCTTTTCAAACTCCCTAAACACGAAAATATAGTCGAGCGATCTTGTTCTTTTCACGTTCGTAAAAGTATTTGAAAAAAAATCTGATGAGTGGTAGATTATCTCTTTTTTAGTCTCATCAGACTAATTTATGAAAAATGGTATTTTGTAGTTTTCTTTAAGTGTTTTTCAAATTCTCTAAACATGAAAAACCCCTGAGTTTTTTTTCTTTGGACTCATAAAAAAAGCATCGAAAGACCCATATGGGACCAAACCACTCCTTCCTAGGGTTCGTTAAAAATACTCTGAGGGACTCGTCCAAAGGATGAGCTTATATTACAGGCATATGTTATCCTCCTCAAGATTGCATAAAAATAAAGAGGTACTCACAATAAATGGTGGGGGAAATTTGGGAAAGGAATGTATCTTTGTATCTGTGTTAGTGGCAGTAAGTCGCTCTTGAACATGACACCCCTCTTCATCGTTTTATCTTGGTTGGGAAATCTATTTGTCTCTCGTTTGACCATACACAATTCTGTATGTTGGGTCCTCCTTGAGTCAATGTTTCCAAGACAATTTTTGTGTCATTCATATGTTCAAGAGAAGTTCAACCTACACAAGCCTTCTATCAAGTCAGCCATCTGCAATCCTGAAATTCTTACCATGTCAGCCTTCCCTGAGTCAGTTCTGAATCACTTCGCACTTTGATCTACTTCAAATCTGTTACATATTTTGTGTCATTGATGGGGGATACATTAAGTCCCTCATGTGATGAGTATTTTCATGTCGACTTCAACACATTATCCGGGAATTAGACTTAGAAATCATTTAATACCTTAGAATTTGCATGCCTCAATGGCACCTCATTTTCGATAATGGGTTCACATCAATGGCTCCTGATTGGAAAATTTCATCGAGTGCTCGACTTCAGCTCATTAATTTTCATTCAATGGATTTTTCTAGAGTACCTTGGGGATCATTGACATCAATGGTGATTTTGCTCTCACTTTTTAATGGTATTCATCAATGACTGGTAATCAAATGGTTTCTACCATGTTTGAGTTCGACACTTGCAATCACATGGATAGATTCCTACTTCGAGACGATAGAAATGAAGACCCAGTATATCGCCATATAGATCCAGGTTTTGATGGAGTATTCGTAAGTCTATACTGACGCATAGATCCAATGTGTATTTCTCGTGGCTATGTCAAATTTTGAGTCGTTATAGCATAGATCCACAATGTATTTCTCATGGCTATTTTGAATCATGATGACATGGATCGACAGTGTATAATTGGTGGCCATGACTCACTTGAAACTTATACTTAGGGTCACTTGTAGTCTCAGTATGGGAATTCCTACCTTAGAAAATGGTATATTATTATGCAGATGCTTGATTGTTTGTAGGTTCCCGACCGATGTGCTCCTTGTTCTCGACAAACACATTCTACAAAGTATTTCAGTTGTCACATGTTCCACCTTCATACTTTGGGGGGCATTCTATTACACATTATTTTGGTCACCCCTTGATCACCTATGATATGTGTATTTCTTATTCCATTGTTCCCTGAAGCTACTGAAGAAATGAGACTTTCTCCATGAGAAATTAAGTCATCTTTATTTTCTTAAAAACCTTATCAAAGGAGATCGTTTCACCCTGCTAAATTCTTGGGGTGCAATGATGTCTAATCATCGCATGCTGCACCAAACCTAGACTGCAGCGTTGTTGCAAGATGCCTATTCTTAGGGTGCAACGATGCTCAAACAAAGGAAAAAAGAGGAAATTCATGAAAGTTCTAGAAGGAATCTTCTAGAAGATGAGGTGGCCTTCGATCGGTTTGGATATTACTTGCTTCTGTGATTTAGTGGGATCATCCTAATATCCTCATCCATCCCTCTTTCACCCTATATAAAAAGGGATCTCTCATGGAAAGGCTAGGTTGGCTTATGCATGAAGAATTCTTCTCTAGATTGCACTTGAGATAGCTTTGTTTTAGCTCTCGAAGTCAGGTTGTGACTTCATCAAAAACATTGGCAAAAAGGTGTGTGTGTGTTGAGGCAAAGGGCCATTGGAAGGGACCTTGAAACATCAAGGCATAGGTTGTATTCTCCACTTTCATTAATATAATGCAACAATACATTCCTTCCCTATAAAAGTGTCTTCATTTTTATTGTATAACTCCTTGATCTTATACATATATTTCATTGGAATATATATATTGTTTCTCTCTTTATTTGTTGGTTTGTGTCTCTTAAACAGGTCCAATATCCCACAAGTCTGAGGATGGAGCAAGGACGACACTAGCGAGGATCAAACGATGTTTAAACGGTATGTCATTTATTCCTTATTAAACTAGTTTATATCACAATGAAATCTAAGGAGAAGCTTGTATTTTGCTATTTTTGTAATAATTTCTAGTTGAAGTTAGGGAGATTAGTTTGTGTCTGAACTTACCAATTTTTCTGATAACAACAACCCTACATGCGATCTCATACTCCTTGCATGCTCCATGATTTTCCTATCCATCCTTTCTGACACACCATTTTCTTCTGGTGTTCCTGGAACTTTTTTCTCTCTACAAATCCCATGATATGAACAATAGTCATCAAAATCCTTGATGCAATATTCACCTCCATTTTCTGATCTAAGACACTTTAACCTTTTTCCTGTCTCATTCTCAACCAAAGATTTCCATTTCTTAAAAGTCTAAAAAACATCATATTTTTTTCGAATGCAATAAACCCATGTTTTTCTAGTTGCATCATCAATAAAAATAACATAATAACGAGAGCCACCAAGAGATGATACCCGAGTTGGTCCCTATACATATGTATGCACAAGCTCTGACATTTCACTCTTATTTTGTTTTCCAACTCTGAGAAATCTAACTCTCTTCTATTTTCTATAAACACAATGCTCACAGAAATTCAAATCAATTTGTTTAAGATCTGGCGACAAATTCATTTTTTGAAGAATCTGCATCCCCTTCTCACTCATGTGTCCAAGCCAGTGATGCCAAACTTGTTGGAGTCACTTCACACACACCTAGGATTTATTTTTCCTAAGGATTTTCCTCATTTATTAGCAATTATTTAGTCTCCTATATTTTAGGAAGAATATTCCTCTAGGGAGAATATTCTTTTCAGTTTTCACTTCAGTTTGATCAGTTGAGTGGAGTCTAGATGCTACATTGGTATTGTCACCATGCAACATTGGGATCATCACCAGTTAATGTGCATTGTCCTTGGGATCATCACTAGACTAGCATATTACCCATGATTTTCTTATCTCCTCCTCACTTCACTCTGTTTCAGTCAGTTAACTGAAGACTGATATACTAGTTAACTTAGCTAGGTGGAAGTTCACTCTCGTAACTACCCGAGAGACTAGACTAGGTGGCAGTTTACTCCCATAATTGTTGGTGTGTGTCCAGATCACTCTAGACCGCCACTATGGTGCATTGGCTCCTCCTCCAGTGCGCATTGGTTGAGTTATACAGAGTACATCATGTGTAAATTATCCATTACTCATTCGGTTAATGAGAATTCTTCCATTCTTTATCTCTTGCTTATTCTTTCTCAATTTCTCTCTGCAAATGTGTTTTTTATTTTCTATCTAGATATATTTTTTGCAGGTTCAAAACGTTTACATGGTATCAAATATGATAGACTGCTAAGAAAAAGACATAACAAATTATTTTTGTAGGTACCAAATATTGAAGACAACGGAAAAATGGAATTCCCAAAAGAATTCCTTCTTACACCTTACAATTACTTTGCATGGAAGGAGAGGATAATCATGCATCTTCGAAGCAGAGGATTGTATAGGTTAACCATAAATAGAACCAACATCAGCCATAGAAAACTCCAAGTATCTAAATTGAATGGATGAAGCATTCAGAACAATTTGCAGTCTCATTTCTCCCGATCTCCTTTTTCACTTATCTTCTTGTAAAACCCCCAATGAATACAAGACCACCATGGAAGGGATTTTTGGAAAACAGGATGATATGAGGGGACACATGCTAGAGGTGTAATTATCACATTAGATCCAAAAATATTTGACAATCTCCAATATTTCTTTACAAAATATAAGGATTTACTATCACAAATCAAGGATTGTAGGGTTGATAAATCTAAGGAGGAGAAACAAATGGTTCTCACCATTCTCTCCAAACTTGGTCTTGAATTATTAGTGTTTTCATCCACATTCCATTCATTTAGATTCACCTCTGGAGCCACTTGGAATATGCCTTCTCTTGAGGAATTTATCGAATCTCTTACACAAGAGCAGACCAAGCTCATCAACATGCGAAAAATCAAAGCCCAAAGGTGCATGCACTTACTGTGCAAGATGGAAGTGGTCATCAATATCATAAATATAAATATAAAGAAAAAAGGAAAACTCATGCAAATACAAAGAAGGAAGGGTACTCAAAACCCTTCAACAGTGCCTCTGGATCCAAAGGTGGAAACAGAAGAAAAGGAGAGAAATGCACATATTTCCAAAAATGATTCCATCCAGAATCTGCATATATGCAGAAACAGATAGATCTAATGACTCAAATACTTCATAAAAACAACCTTGGATATCACATCCCCAAGGGTTCCAAGAAGAAGAAGTGAGAAGATCATAATCCCAAGAAAGGCAATTCTAGCCATGGCTTGATTGCCATCAAATCCTCTCCTGATGCTTGGATCATAGATTCGGGAGCATCACATCACATGGTTTCCACAGAAGAAATATATTCTTCATTGGATGCATGCAAAGGTCCTCCTATTCTGATGGGGGAAAACTCTCCAATCGAGGTCGCCATAAAAGGAAGGATTGAAATCACCATCGAAAGCTTCGAGAAGGTGTTGCACGTTCCCAAACTTTTCATCAATCTTCTCTCCGTGTATCAGATGAAAAATCCAGACACCGGAAAGAAATTCATATTCACACCTAATGCAATGGACATCTATGACATGCAAACCAATTCCATGGTTGCTACCAGTGAGGTAAATCATCAATCTAGACTTTACATATTTTTTGAGTTTATTGAACCAGATTGTGCTTTACTACTTGCCCATGTTGATGAAAGTAGTAGGATATTGAACGAAAGGTTTAGGAATTTAAATTTTAGATATATGCAACAACTTAGCAAGAAAGGATTGGTTGATGGTCTACTAGACATACATTTCTCCAAAGGAATCTATGATGGATGTGTTCTTGGAAAACACCCTCAAGAGAAAATTGACAAAGGAAAGACTCAGAGAGCTTCCTCTCCTTTAGATATGATCCATAATGACCTAATGGGCCCTTTTCCACATCCATCAATCAGCAAAGCAAGGTATGTGATCATTCGTGTTGATGATTTCCCACGCTTCACATGGATCTTCTTTCTCAGGAAAAAATCAGAGGTCTTTCAACACCTCAAAGATTTCAAAGCTTTGGTTGAGACACAGTTAGTAAAGAAAATCAAAGTTCTACGAACTGATAATGGGGGCGAGTATGTCAACCATGATATCTAGAATTTTTTTCATGAGGCAGGGATTCAGTTGCAGTACACAGTTCCCTATACTATGCAACAAAACAGAGTTGTTGAGCGGAAAAATAGATCTCTAAAAGAGATGGCATCTTGCATGCTACATGTAAAGTCACTTCCACAGAGATTATGGGCCAAAGCACTTAATTGTGCAACCTATATCCAAAATATATTTCCCCATATATTTGTCAAGGATAAGACCCCCTATGAGGCTTGAAGCAGCCTCAAACTGAAAGTGACCCTCTTTCATATTTATGGTTCATGTGCATGGGCCCAGATTCCCTTTGAAAAGAGGAAGGCACTTGATCCACATAGCACAGAGTGTATCTTTGTTGGATACCTTGACGGTGAAGGGATACAGACTTATTGATCTTTCCTCGAACCGGCTCATCATTGAGAAAAGTGTCCAATTCGAGGAAAGTGTCTCGCATGTACCTCAACAAACGCATGGAGACACCTCTATTCTTCCACTTATCTGAGAAGATGAGCATGCACATGTTGACTCTTCTTCATATGAGAGTTTTGATTCAAAGGATTTAGATGATCTAAATACATAGTCAGTACAGTCAGATGTAGAGTCATTGCATGTAGATGTAGATGTAGAGCCAGAGTCGAGGCCCAAGTGGGCCCAAACTACTCTTCAAGATGTAGAGGATCTTGTTGGGGATCTAGTTGATACTAGGAGGACTCGATATGATTTCAAAGAGCCTCCTCTTGCACTCACTGCCACTGAACCATTTCCACCCAGACATATTTTCTTGGTTCAGTATTCATATCCATAGTCTTATGTCGAGGCTGCTGGAAATCCATTTTGGGAATATTCCATGTAGGAGGATTACAACTCCCTCCTCGAGAACCATACTTGGGATCTGGTTCCCCTTTCTTCTGGAAGGAAAATTTTCATGTGCAGATAGGTCTAGAGGACCAAGAGCACTGTGGATGGACAGATTAGCATATACAAATCCAGGCTTGTTTCCAAATTCTTTCAACGGGTGCATGGCATTGACTATGATGAGACCTTCGCTCCAATAACTAAGATGGATTCCATATGATTGGCACTTTCCATTGCGGAAGCCAAGGGATGGGAATTCCATCAGATGGATGTGAAGAATGCATTTCTTCACGATTATCTCTATGAGGAGATCTATATGGAGCAGCCCCAAGGATTTATGCAGTATTCATCTTTGGTCTGTCGACTGAAGAAGTCTCTTTATCGCCTCAAGCAGGCTCTGAGGACATGGTATGAAAATATGGACTCCTTCTTGCTATCATAGAACTTTGTACATTGTAAGCCATACCTGAATGTTTACATGCTCAGGATGGCTAACTCACATCTACTCCTAGTTCTGTATGTTGATGATTTTTCGATCACCAGTTGCTCGACTTCAATGATTGTTGCAATCAAGATGATTCTGCATGACAGGGTCTTGATGACGGACATGGGTCCACTACACTTCTTCTTTGGACTCAATATCAATTAGGATGCATCAAGCATCAAACTGTCTCAGGCCAAGTATGCACGAGATCTCCTTGAGATATTTCAAATGACAGTCTGCAAGTCTACTCTAACTCCTTTCCTATCATGAGTCAAACTTGAGGATGGTGGGAACACTCCACTGGTTGAAAACACACTGTACAGACAGGTAGTGGGGAGATTTTTTTATCTCACGCACTCCAGACCAAACCTCTTCTATGTAATTGGCACAGTTTCCAGGTTCATGCAGGAGCCGCATGAACTACATTGGAAGGATGCAAAGTGTATCCTTCGATATGTACAGGGGACCATCACCTTGGGATTCACTGTGCAATAGACTCTACATTGGACCTCATCGGGTTCACTGATTCTGACTGGGTTGGAAATAACATTGATCACAAGTTCGCATCTAGTTACTAACTTAGTCTTGGTTTTGGGCCTATTTGTTGGTCGATCAAGAAGCAGGTTGTTATTTCTCTATCTTTAGTCGAGGCAGAGTATAAAGTGTTAGTTAACATAACCATTCGGGCTATGTGGCTACAAAATTTTCTCACTGAGTTGGGCATTCACTTTCATCGTTCGATCATCATCTGGTGTGAAAACTGGAGCTCTCTGAAGTTCTACGGAAATCTAGTTCATAGGCAGTGGATGAATCACATCAAGATCCACATGCACTACATATGGGACTTAGTACATGAGGGGATCATCGACCTACAATTTTTTCCTTCAGCAGAATAGACTGCAGACATCTTCACCAAGACCATCACTGAGCATAAATTCCATTCTCTGCGAAGTCGTCTTGCAGTGAAGGACACAATTTCCTAGCAACTGTCAGTTCTTATTTTTATATACATTGTATCTGAGGGGGGGGGGATTCCCATGAGGTTTTCCCTCTTTCCTCTCTTTATTTCAGTGTATCTTTTGTATTTGGGTACCTAACATGGCCTCGTTTTCGGGACCCATACTTTATTTTCACCATAGTGATGTTCAGGGGGGGTGTTGGAGTTACTTCACACACACCTAGGATTTATTTTTCCTAAGTTTTTTCCTTGTTTATTAGTCATTATTCAGTCTCCTATATTTTAGGAAGTATATTATTCTAGGGAGAATATTTTCTTTAGTTTCACTTCAGTTTGATCAATTGAGTAGAGTCTAGATGCTACATTGGTATTGTCACCATGCAACATTGGGAGCATTATCCTTGGGCTCATCACTAGAATAACACATTACCCATGATTCCCTGATCTCCTCCTCACTTCACTATGTTTCAGTTAGTTAACTGAAGATTGATAGACTAGTTAACTCAGCTAGGTGGTAGTTCACTCCTGTAACTGCCCGAGAGACTAGACTAGGTGGCAGTTTACTCCTATAACTGTTGGTGTGCGTCCAGATCACTCTAGACCACCGTTATGGTGCATTAGCTTCTCCTCCAGTGCGCATTGGTTGAGTTATACAGAGTATATCATGTGTAAATTATTCATTATTCATTCGGTTAATGGGAATTCTTCCATTCTTTCTCTCTTGCTTCTTCTTTATCAATTTCTCTTTGCAAATGTGTGTGTTATATTATAGCTAGATCTTTTATGTGCAGGTTCAACACATTTACAAAACTATTGTATTCACTCATGTAGAAGCTAAAGAGATAGAATAATTAGTATTACCAGTACATAAATACAATGTACCTACCTTTTCTCATTTTTCTATCACAAGTGATCCTTTGTGACCTTCCACGCCTTATCTGTAAATATGGATATACAAACTTCACTTTCCAACTGCCCTGTTGAAATTAGATTTTTCCTTCGATTTGGAACATGTCTTACCTCTTTCAACAACCATTGGATTCCATTCTTTTTCTTTATTTGTACCTTTCCCATTGCAACAATTTTTCATGGTTCATCATCACCCAAATGAACCTGTCCAAAATCACCTTGAACATAATATAGAAAATATTTCCTATAGGGTGTGGCATGAAATTAGGCCACTGAATCTACTACCCAATACATAGAAATATTATCTACAGAAAGAATCAAAGCATCTTGTAATACATCAACTATTACATTTGCTTCCCGATTTTTCTCTTGTTGTCCATCTCTTTGTTTCTTTGGAGCTTTGCAGTCTTTCTTCAGATGTACTTTCTTCCCACAATTATATCACTCTATTTTTCCTAGTCTAGATTTGGATCTTACCTTCCTATATTTCTCACAGTTCCTCAAGCCCATTACTCTATCTTTTTGTCTTCCCATGTTCTCTATGTTTAACGCATTACCTGATGTCTCACCCGTGTTTTTCCGTCGAATTTCCTCGCTAAGGATAACACCAACAACATCATCAATGTTTAGAGTATTTGAACCAAAGACAGAGTTACTTACATCCATGACTAGGCCATTCCACCTTTCTGGCAATAATCACATGATTAGAAGAGCCCTGACCTCATCATCAAAGTCCACTTTTACAGAACTTAGCTTATTAGTAATCGTATTCAATTCATTTAAATGATATGCAATAGACACACCTTCTGACATATTCATATTAAATAATTGCTTCATTAGAAGTACCTTATTGGACACTGAGAGTTTTTAATATAGTTTAGCCAATGTATCCATCGGTTCCTTCATTGTCTTTTCTTTTTAAATATTGAAAGGCACCGATGCTTCCAGGCTCAGCCATATCATTCCTAGCGTCTTTCTGTCAAAAACCTCCCATTATTCATCCTTCATGGCCATCGAATTCTTTTATATTTTGACCAATGGTAGGAATATATCCTTCTTATATAAATAATCTTCCATCTGCATCTTCCATAACTGGTAGTTTTGGCTGTTAAATTTCTTGACCCAAAACTTTCCATCTTCTTCCATTGCTCCCACACAAACCAAGAACCCTCCTTTCATGCAAGTTACCTTTCAATCTGATACTGGTTGTTAGAAAATAGGATCGTAGAGAAATAAAATAAGAAAAATGCGGAAACAAAACACAGAAGATACACAATACAATAGAGACACAGATATATGTGGTTCATCCAGTGTGGTTTATGTCCACTAGAGAAAGTTCCAAGTCCTTCCTTTTTATTATCAGGAAAAATGAAGGGATACAACCTACATCACACCCATTGTAACTTCCTCTTCTTTCTCTCACATTCTCCTCTCTCATAATACAATATTCACACACATACACAATTGCAATACAAATCCCTCATAAAAGAGGGTTTCCTTATAGGGGAAAAATACCTAAAATAATTTCTACTGTCATATTTGTGACCTTATAATGAACGATCCAAATTGAATACGAAATTACAATATTTTACAAGGAAATTTATCCAAAAAAAATTCTTCAAGGATGTTTCCCATGAATCCCCCACCAGGGGGGGCTACAAAAATTGTCGTCGCACCCCCATGGACACCCCTAGTGACAGTTGTTGGGGGGGGGGGAATCCCCCCCACAACCCCCATTAGGGAATGGGGTCCAAGCACGACTGAAACAAACCTCTGAATCAAGAAGATAATTAGGCTCCATAACCAACAATCTCCCACTTGGAGATTGATCACAACAACTCCACTGTTGTAGCATCTATAACCAAATCATGTCTTTACTAGCCTCTGTAGAAGCAACATACTCTGCCCATTGTTGAAAGTGAAACAACCTTTTGTAGTTTCGAAATCCAACTTATTTATGTTCCACCTATAGTAAAATCATACTATGTGGTGCTCCTCCTGCTATCTTTATCACCTGCCATATCTAAATCAACATATCCCTGTAGAACAATGTATAAACCTCCAAAACATAATGCATGAGTAGCAGTGCCTCTCAAATACCCGAGACTCCACTTTAATTCCTCCCAATGTTCTTTACATTGATTGTTCATATACCTACTCACAACTCCCACTGCATGTGTAATATCCGGTAATGTGAAAACCATCGCATACATCAAGCTACCAACAGTTGATGAATAAGGGACCATGGACATGTATTTTATCTCCCCTTGTGTCTTGGGACACATTTCCTTAGTTAATTTGAAATGGATGGCCAAAGGTGTACTAATTGGTTTTTCATTTTGCATTCTAAACCTCTCCAACACCTTCTCTATGTACTCACCCTGAGACAATGTCAATTTGTGATTTTTCTTGTCTCTTTTTATTCTCATACCAAGGATTTTCTTTGCAGCACCAAAATACTTCATCACAAATGAATTAGCTAATTTCTTCTTGAGCACATTTATATCATGCATATTAGACCCTAAAACAATCATTTCATCTACATACAATAGAAATATAATAGAGTTCCCATTTTCTATCCTTTTAAAATAAACACAGTGATCATAATGACATCTACTATAACCTTATTCTATCATAAACCTATCAAACTTCAAATACCATTGATTTGAGCTTTCTTTAGGCCATAAAATCTCTTTTTCAACCTGCACACCAAATTCTCCTTTCCTTTGACCTCATACCCCTGTGGTTGTTGCATATAAATCTCTTCCTCCAAATCCCCATGGAGAAAATTTATTTTTACATCTAATTGTTCAAGATGAAAATATTATATTGCCACGAGACTTAAAATAGTCCTAATTGAAGTCATCTAAACAACATGAGAAAATATTTCATCAAAATCTATACATTTATTTTGTGCAAACCCCTTTACAACAAGTATATCCTTGTACCATTTTTTCCTCCATCTTCTTCCTTCAACCTGTGAACCCATTTATTTTGCAATGCTCCTTTTCCTGCAGGAAACTGAACCAAGTCCCAAGTCTTGTTATTTACCAGGGAATCCATTTTCTCTTTCATGCCTTGCTCCCACTTCTTTTTAGTGTTTACTTTCATTTCATCTTCATAGTATTTTGGTTCACCCTAATCAGTCAACAATAAATAATACAATGAAGGAGAGTATCATTTAGGGGGTCTACTTAACCTGGTAGATCTTCTAACAACACTTGTAGTAGTTTGAGGTTTTTTTTTTTTGTTTTTTTTCTAGTTTGAGGTATTTGGGGGAATCGACAACTCACGGTCCTCGTACTTGCGTGACACGGGGTCGATACTTGTCCGCTATAACTATACCCCCAGGTGATCCACACGGCCCACAATAATGGAACACAAGTAAATCTGAGTGAGAAACAGCCTTGAGACCTCTTTTACATATTTCCTTCCATTTACACGGCACTTTCCAATCGGTATACACCTCTGCAGACAGTTTGCGGTATTTTTTTCTCCTTTTGTTGTACATTTTTATTTTCTGGTACCTTTGGAATTTGTTTTTCGGTGATCTCATCAAACATTGTGTATTCTGGTTTTTATTTTTCCTGTCTCTTTCCCTGCAATTGGTCTTTGTAAATGACCTTCTCATTAAATATGACATCTCTACTGCTAATGAGTTTTTGATTTTCATAATCCCATAAGCGATAACCAAAATCATTAACATTGTATCCAATAAAGGTGCACTTCTTGGATTTTTCCTTAATATTTGTTCTATTTTCTTTATAAATATGGACAAATGTTTCATAACCAAAAGTCTTCAAAAATGAATAGTTTACCTTTTTACTTGTCCATGCCTCCTCTAGAATGCCACCATCCAAAGAACTTGGAGGTCCATTGTTTATCAAGTAAACAATAGTATCTACAAAATCTGCCCAAAAATGTAAGGGAAACCCTATATGCAATCTCATACTCCTTGCATGCTCCATGATTGTCATGTTCATCCTTTCTGACACACCATTTTATTGTGGTGTTTGTGGAACTTTTTAATCTCTAAAAATCCCATGGTATGAAAAATAATCATCAAACTCCTTGCTGCAATATTCACCTCCATTGTCTGATTTGAGACACTTCAAACTTTTTCCGGTCTCATTCTCAACCAAAGCTTTCCATTTCTTAAAAGTATCAAAAACATCAGATTTTCGTCAAATGCAATAAACCCATTTTTTTCTAGTTGCATCATCAATAAAAGTAACATAATAATGAGAGCCACAAAGATATGATACCATAGTCGGTCCCCATACATCTATATTCACAAGCTCTAACCTTTCACTCTTCTTTTCTTTTCCATCTCTGAGAAATCTAGCTCTCTTCTGTTTTCCATAAAAAAAAGTGCTCACGGAATTTCAAATCAATTTGTTTAAGATAGGCAACAAATTCTTTTTGTGAAGTATCTGCATCCCCTTCTCACTCATGTTTCCAAGCCTATGATTCCAAAGTGTTTTATCCACTCCTGTATAAGCTAAAGATATAGAAGAATCAATATTACTAGTACATAAATACAATGTACCTACCTTCTCTCCTTTTGTTATCATCAGTGATCCTTTGGTGACCTTCCATGCCTTATTTGTAAATATGGATATACATCCTTCACTTTCCAACTACCCTGTTGAAATTATATTTTTCCTTAGATCTGGAACATGTCTTACCTCTTTCAAAAACCATTGGTTTCCATTATTTTCCTTTATTTGTACATTTCCCATTCCAAAATTTTTGCATGGTGCATCATCACCCAAATGAACCTGTCCAAAATCACCTTGAACATAATATAGAAAGTGTTTCCTATGGGGTGTGGCATGAAATGAAGCCCCTGAATATACTACCCAAGACACAAAAATATTATCTACAGAAAGAATCAAAGCATCTTGTAACACATCACCTGTTACATTTGCTTCTTGATTTTTCTCTTGTTGTCCATCTCTTTGTTTCTTTGGAGATCTATAGTCTTTTTTCAGATGTCCTTTCTTCCCACAATTCCAACACTCTATTTTTCCTAGTTTGGATTTGGATCTTCCCTTCCTAGAATTCTCATGATTCCTTGAGCCCTTTCCTCTATCCTTTTGTCTTACCCTGTTCTCCATGTTTAACACATTACCTGATGTCTCACCTGTGATTTTCCATCGCATTTCCTCGCTAAGGATAACACCAAGAACATCATCAAATTTTAGAATGTTTGAACCAGAGACATAGTTACTTACATCCATTACCAAGCCATTCCAACTTTTTGGCAATGAGAACATGATTAGAAGAGCCCTCACCTCATCATAAAATTCCACTTTTACATAACTTAGCTGATTAGTAATTGTATTAAATTCATTTAAATGATATGAAAAAAACCCACCTTCTGACATACTCATATTAAATAATCGCTTCATTAGAAATACCTTACTGGATGCTGAGGGTTTTCATACAGTTTAGCCAATGCATCCATCAATTTCTTTATTTTATTTTATTTTGAAATATTGAAATCCACTGACACTGCCAGGATCAACCGTACACTGCCAGGATCAACCGTATTGTTCCTAGCACCTTTCTGTCAAGAACCTCCCATTCTTCATCCTTCATGGTCGTCGACTTATTTTCTATTCCACCCAATGGTAGGAATAGATCCTTCTTATATAAATAATCTTCCATATGCATCTTCCATAACTGGTAGTTTTGGCTGTTAAATTTCTTCACCCTAAACTTTCCATCTTCTGCCACTGCTCCAACTCGAACCAATAACCCTCTTTTCCTGCGAGTTACCTTTCGCTCTAATACTAGTTGTTAGAAAAACATGATCACATAGAAATAAGTAATTCAAATGTGGAAATAAAACACAAAATATACACAATACAATAGAGGCACATATATACGTGGTTTACCTAGTGTGGGATACTTCCACCAGAGAAATTTCGAGGTCCTTCCTTTTTATTATCTAGCAAAATTAAGGGATACAACCTACAACACACCCATTGTAACTTCCTCTTCTTTTTCTCACAATCTCCTCTCTCATAATAAAATATTCAAACACATCCACAACCGCAATACAATTCCATTATAAAAGAGGGTTTCATTCTAGGGAAAAAATCCATAAAATAACTTCTACCGTCAAATCTATGACCTTATAATGAATGGTCCAGATTGACCACATGCAATATTTTACAAGGCAAATTTTCCCAAAATTTTTCTTCGGGGGCGTTACCCCTGAATCCCCCGTCGAGGAGGGTCCTAAAAAAATTGTCGTACCCCCCCTGGTGATAGTTGTGGGGGGGGAATTCCCCCCACACCCCCTATTAGGGAATGGGGTCCAAGCAAAGTTGAAACAAACCTCTAAATCAGGAAGAAAATCAAGTTTCATAACCAACAACCTTCTACTTGGGTGATTGTCTGATATCCTGGTTGAGAAAGAAACAATCTTTTGTATCATTGTCCACAACAAAAACAGAGCATATTGCAGCAATAACATGATGTACACAGGTTCTCTCGATGAAGAAAACTTTTCAGGACATATCGGTGGAATGTGATGAGCCTATTCCGATATTATGTGATAATACCAATGCTATAAGTATCTCTAAGAATCCAATGATTCATTCCAAGATGAAACACATTCTGATCAAGTTTCACTTTCTACGAGAGAAAGTTACAAAGAATAACATCAAGGTAGAGTATGTTGGGAGAAAAGAACAGATTGCAGATATCTTCACCAAACCTCTTCCGAGGGAGAATTTTGAGTATTTTCGACATAAACTAGGAGTAGGTTTAGCCCCACAATGATCTACATGGTAGTTGGCATAGTAAGACAAGGTGAGAGAAAAATTAATCATGAAAGACTTGAATGATTTTTTTATTATTTTTATCATAGATGTACACTAGGAATCACCATGAAGAGAAACATCAATATTCCAACAATTAGTATCAAAGCATGGATGTTAAAGGGGGAGAGATAGGGGGAGAATCCCCAAGGAGAAGTCCCCCTTTTCCATTGATGTCAAAGGGGGAGAGAAAAACAGAGGCATGGAAACAAAGAAAAGAGGCATGAAGTCAGGGGGAGCCAGCATGAGCATTAGATTTCCATGTCTAAGTATCGTGTCTAAGTGTTGCCATCAATGTCGAAGGGGGAGATTGTTGAAAGATTAATTTTTGAAATATTGGTTCTCATTGATGTCAAACCTTTAACAAGAAGTTAACAAGTTTCATGTCAAGTTAAAGTAACTGTAAAAAAAATTAACAAGTTGCATGTGAGTTGCATGTCATCATGAGATTGTAAATAGAATTTAACAAGTTTCATGTCAGTTTCATGTTAAAGTAACTATAAACATAAGTTAACAAGTTGCATGTGAGTTGCATGTCATCATGAGATTTTAAACTGAAGTTAACAAGCTACATGCCATTTGCATGTTAAAGTAACTGTAAACAGAAGCTAACAAGTTGCATGTGAGTTGCATTTCATCATGAGATCGTCATTAAAACACGGAGAAGAGTCAATTGAATATCACTTATGAGAATACAGGTTGGAGATATGAGGTAGTGAGAGGAAGTCAGGGAAGTCCAGTGAAGGAAGAGGTTTGCAGGAGCCGAGCATACGAAGAACAAGCTACAAACATAGGTTATTTGAGTAAATCCATGGCTTTCAGGAGGAAAAGTGTGTACATCCATGGGATGTAGTGAGGAAAAGTGTGGATACCCACAAACAGATAGTGTATAGGGTCGCGGACATATGAGGAAACATTGTTGAAGATAAGGGATCTAAAACCCAAGTCAGTTATAGGTTGAAGGTATGTATTCCTATGTGTGTTAGGGTGAGTATTCTGAAGAAATCAGGAACATGTATGTCTTAGTGATTCATAAGAATTTGATTTGGACAACCCTCTTGTGAATCATGGTATGAAGTATGTGTGGTTGCATTCTTGAGGAGATATTGATATCAGTAGAAGCAACATAAGTATCATAAACAATAGCATCAACAGGTTATCAGTGACAGAGGTAGTGATAGATTGGTCTACATTTTTATTTTAGGGTGGTTGGACGGGGAAAGGAAAGGGGGTTGTAGCTTCCTTCCGATTAGAGTTGGTTAAATTAGGGAGTTGGAGCTTCCTTCAGGTTGCATTATGTAAATAGGGGGTTGGAGCCTCCTTCCATTTGTAGCTGGAGAAATAGGAAGTTGGTGCTTCCAAAGAATGTACTCTTTGATAAATAATAAAACCATTCCTTGGTTTTCTCCCTCATTGGGTTTCCACGTAAAATTTCGATGCACTTTGTTTATTGATGTCTATGCATTGAATTATGGTGCTGATGATATATTGAATGCTCATGATATTTATTGGAGGTTTTATATTGTGATTACAAGTACTAATTGTTCTCATACTAGTTCAACCCCCCTCTCAATATTCCAAGAAATGAAGGTCATGAGCATAATTTATTAGAGGGAAAGGCCAACACAACATTCAAGCTAGCCTTAGAATGCACATCATTCATCTATCTTATAAGTTGGATTGTACTAATATAGTTTCACATATAGTACATAGTACCTCATCAAAGAAGCACATCCCTAGATTGATAAATTAAAGTCAAGTGGAGGAGTCCAATGATCATGATGTAATTATTTGGATCATAACCTAGACAGTCATAGTACCATCCTTGGTTCTCAAGGTTATCTACACATTCTTTTGTAATACTTAATATATTCCATTATATTCAATATTGTCTCGTCATAATCTTGTGTAGTTGCAACCCTTGTGGTGGCTATAATATCTAGGTTAGCTCATCTAGTTTCCACCATGACTTACTCAATGGTTTCAATAAGAGTATGCTTGTGAACAATATTCTTTTTGTGTGGGTCTATTTTTTTATTCCCTTTCTCTTATTTTTGAATTTGAAAATTTCCATAACCGTGGAGGGGTCTTCATCATTGTAACTATCAATTATAATTATGACTAATTATTTGATTCATTATGTTGTTGTTGTGGAGCCATTTTCCTAGCCAATGAGTTTCAATAAGACTCTATTTGACCCCCTCCTTTGATATTTATGTTCAACTATGATCCTATTTGTTGTCTAATGCTTGAGCCTGATCCTTCCATTTAGTGTCCCAATGTAGTATCTTTTTTCACCATGGTATTGAATTCAATAACTCCTTTCAATTTTGCAACCACTCTTCTCTTTTAGTGTTGTATATTCCAGGTCTTTTATTTGAATCATTATTGTATTTTCTACCTATATAGATGACTATCCTAAATTAATATCATCCATGTATTTCTCTTGAATGGGATTTGGAAGAGATATGAGAAATGTTTTGATCCAGGTGGATACTGGAAGCCACCCACTTGTTCCATTAATTTAGAATGGTTCCGGGTAAAATCATGAAGATGGGTAACACTTTTGCTTGTTTTATGAGAAAAAAAATTGTATTTTCACAAGTTCTTCAACTTTCGGCATACAAAAGTATTTTTTTTATTTAGAATTTCACTTTATAGTAAAAACAAAACTTGTGAAGAATTGTGTTAGCTTTCCAATGACTATTTTTCAAAAAAAATGTATTAAGATTTGATATGTCAATTTGACAATTGTTTAACAGTATGTTCCTTAAACATGAAAGGAATGATAATGAGTTATTTTTTCCCAAAACAATGTATCTATTATTAAACTTATGTTTTTAAGAAACAAAATATACTACAACAATCTACAAAGACTCTATTTTATTATGACTATAATTGTGAATCTAACGGATGAATATTATAATTTCTAGAATTTTTTGAAGTTGACCAAGCTGAAAACGTTGAAGATTTTAAACACATGTTTTCCTACACCTTGTATCTATCTTAATTTTTACTTAAAAGTAAAATATAAAAATACCCTTTTGAAGAGAATAGTTTAAGGATTATGAATATAAATTTTCCATAATTTTCCACTGTGTATTTTTAGAGATATGGATTTTTCATTTCACTGAATCATAATTACACCTAAGAATATTATGTAGTGATTTTTTTATAAAATTAAATAAAATTAGATAAAAACAATGAAAATGAAAATAAATTATATCCAATGAAAGTAGATTCAATTTCAAAAATGTTGGTATCAATTCTGAAACTAAATTCTGAGTATTTGTAGGAGTTCGCTACCTCGAAAGATCAAGTAAGATGGAGAGAATTTGCAGTTTCCTGTAAACAGTCCCATTTTTAGGTTTCGACCGAAATATTCATTCGGTCGAAACCTAGTTTTTAACGGAATCCGTTAAAAATAAATGTTTTGGCCGAAAAGTCTTTCGGACGAAATATGCATACCATAGGAAAATAATTCATCCAAAAAACATTGTAGATGAATTTCGAGGGCATCGTTCAATTTGACGTGCAAATTTTCGGCTGAAAAAATTCCTAGAAACTTTTTTTTGGCCGAAAATTTGCCGCTAAGAATTTTTGAGACCCGATTGTCATGAAAGTGTTACCCATATTCATGATTTTACCCTTCCACATCTTGGCAGTTTTTCTACAGTTTTTTGGGTCCCAAACTTCCAGGGCCATTTTGAGGCACTAAACAACTTTTTTTCACGTGAAAACACCCAATATGTAGGCGGAGGTAGAAGTGGGGCCATTCTGAATGTGTGCTTCTCAATTAGACCTTTCTGACAGGCTACTGATCACCCCAAACAGAGATTGTATGCAAAAGTTACACCTCTGGGAATTTGATGTATTAGCTAACCACATCAAGGCCCACAAACCTTTTGGCATTTCATCTTTTGGGGTTAGTGTTTTGGATGTTTAGGGTTTTCTCATTGATTTTTTATGTTAAAAGGCCTTTTTGGGCTATTTTTTAATCATCTTCTTGCAAACAAGTGTTGTTGACACATCTCTCTCTTCAAGGATAAGCTACCACCATTCTAGCTAGCTTGTGTGCTTTGCATTTTATAGACTTTCATCGTCCAAACAATGATTAATAGAATCTAAGTTTAAATGTATTATTGTGGTTTTTTCAATATCTCTATGTGTTTCCTTGTTATATCTCTTCCTTCATGTTGTTCTCAATATAATCCATATCAATGGTATCTCCGCAATCTACTCTTTGTTTTTTCTCTGTGCATGTCCTCGACGAGGTCAGGCTATTGAGAGTTGGGTCTTGAACTGGTTGAGCTTGGGGAAGAATAAACCCTACATCCCAAGCAACCTCTGATGGTAGGAGAAAAGAGAGATGACTAATTAGGAGAGCCTATCAAATAGTTTCTCGAGGAATCCATCATCCAACATAAGAATGAGATGATGGATAATTTCTCACAGATCCTTTGATGGTATCACACTGGTCTCAACAATGTCATTTCAATTCTAGAGAAATATTGAAGAGTGCTTACATTCAAGAAAGTGTGTTTCACTTTAAGCAAGTGTGTTTCAATTGAGTCGGTGAGGTCTAGTCTACAACTTATGTTTAATTCTTGGTGTTTGTTGCTTAATATTGGATACCAATAGATATTCAATGTCAAATAATAAATTGTTTTCTGCATATATTTTTCATGATAAATATGAAAGAAAGGGTGTACCCCTGGTTGATAATTAATATGTTGAGTGATTAAGTTGTTTTAAATAGATAACTAAATTACCCAACAACCACTACCTTTCAATTTATTTCATTAGGTTGTTTTGTCTTGTGAATCCTTGTACAAAGTCCATATCTAACTCAATCCAAGAGGCTAACAACTTGTATATAGTCCTCAAAGTGAGAGGCACGTAAAAACCAATCCTAGTCCCATTATAAAAATAGATGTTGTTTCTTTGGTGTTTTCCCTATGGATTAACTATTTTACTGCATCAAGGAAAGGAACTATTTTTACTTTATCTATACCATGTAGTCAATGGCTTTGATGATGAGAGTGTCAACATGCAATTATGCTATTATAACTTCTATTTTATATGTCAAAAAAATTTCCAAAGGTCTAGTAGTATGGGATGCTAATGCTAGGATTGGTGTCATTCTACACTAGACTAAGCTCCAACATTATAGTTCATTTAATCTCCTTCTTCTCTAACCTATTCCCTTTTTTCAAAGTCATATTTAAAATTTTGTACTTACATCGTCACAAGTGTGCAATTGTTAATCATTAGCTAACAAAATACACATGCACATACAATTCTAATAGTGTATTGGAAGGCTTAGAGGAATATTTGACGGAAAACATGAAATATAAAGTAAAATTGCATCCTAATGAATGTGAGTTATCTTAATTTATGGTGTGATTCAAATGATAATTCTAGGAACCAATTCCTTTGAAAATAAATCTAACTAATTGGAATTTGTGACTATTTAATGACTTAAATGTTAGCCAAACAAAATCTCAATAATTGTGTGATAAGAATTAAGTTAAATTTTGTGAAGAGTTGGAGAGGTGAAACATATTGGCAAATTGAAAGAGAGTTCTCATAATAAATTCAAGGAATATTTCAAATATTCTATTTCCTTATTGAAAAATATGCATAGACAAGGATCAATTGCTATACATACCAAGGCAAAAATCCACTTACTAACTGGATCATAGCTTGAGTATACATACCAAGGCCAAACTCCACTTACTAACTAGATCATAGCTTCAGTATCCATAGAAAACCTCATGACATGATAGATCCCACTTGTAGGATAAGGCACATAGGTAATTTGCATTGGTTTCAGCAAAAAAT
>ML788163.1:221205-231275 GCA_009831015.1 Picea engelmannii | reverse complement strand
TTGCCGCTAAGAATTTTTGAGACCCGATTGTCATGAAAGTGTTACCCATATTCATGATTTTACCCTTCCACATCTTGGCAGTTTTTCTACAGTTTTTTGGGTCCCAAACTTCCAGGGCCATTTTGAGGCACTAAACAACTTTTTTTCACGTGAAAACACCCAATATGTAGGCGGAGGTAGAAGTGGGGCCATTCTGAATGTGTGCTTCTCAATTAGACCTTTCTGACAGGCTACTGATCACCCCAAACAGAGATTGTATGCAAAAGTTACACCTCTGGGAATTTGATGTATTAGCTAACCACATCAAGGCCCACAAACCTTTTGGCATTTCATCTTTTGGGGTTAGTGTTTTGGATGTTTAGGGTTTTCTCATTGATTTTTTATGTTAAAAGGCCTTTTTGGGCTATTTTTTAATCATCTTCTTGCAAACAAGTGTTGTTGACACATCTCTCTCTTCAAGGATAAGCTACCACCATTCTAGCTAGCTTGTGTGCTTTGCATTTTATAGACTTTCATCGTCCAAACAATGATTAATAGAATCTAAGTTTAAATGTATTATTGTGGTTTTTTCAATATCTCTATGTGTTTCCTTGTTATATCTCTTCCTTCATGTTGTTCTCAATATAATCCATATCAATGGTATCTCCGCAATCTACTCTTTGTTTTTTCTCTGTGCATGTCCTCGACGAGGTCAGGCTATTGAGAGTTGGGTCTTGAACTGGTTGAGCTTGGGGAAGAATAAACCCTACATCCCAAGCAACCTCTGATGGTAGGAGAAAAGAGAGATGACTAATTAGGAGAGCCTATCAAATAGTTTCTCGAGGAATCCATCATCCAACATAAGAATGAGATGATGGATAATTTCTCACAGATCCTTTGATGGTATCACACTGGTCTCAACAATGTCATTTCAATTCTAGAGAAATATTGAAGAGTGCTTACATTCAAGAAAGTGTGTTTCACTTTAAGCAAGTGTGTTTCAATTGAGTCGGTGAGGTCTAGTCTACAACTTATGTTTAATTCTTGGTGTTTGTTGCTTAATATTGGATACCAATAGATATTCAATGTCAAATAATAAATTGTTTTCTGCATATATTTTTCATGATAAATATGAAAGAAAGGGTGTACCCCTGGTTGATAATTAATATGTTGAGTGATTAAGTTGTTTTAAATAGATAACTAAATTACCCAACAACCACTACCTTTCAATTTATTTCATTAGGTTGTTTTGTCTTGTGAATCCTTGTACAAAGTCCATATCTAACTCAATCCAAGAGGCTAACAACTTGTATATAGTCCTCAAAGTGAGAGGCACGTAAAAACCAATCCTAGTCCCATTATAAAAATAGATGTTGTTTCTTTGGTGTTTTCCCTATGGATTAACTATTTTACTGCATCAAGGAAAGGAACTATTTTTACTTTATCTATACCATGTAGTCAATGGCTTTGATGATGAGAGTGTCAACATGCAATTATGCTATTATAACTTCTATTTTATATGTCAAAAAAATTTCCAAAGGTCTAGTAGTATGGGATGCTAATGCTAGGATTGGTGTCATTCTACACTAGACTAAGCTCCAACATTATAGTTCATTTAATCTCCTTCTTCTCTAACCTATTCCCTTTTTTCAAAGTCATATTTAAAATTTTGTACTTACATCGTCACAAGTGTGCAATTGTTAATCATTAGCTAACAAAATACACATGCACATACAATTCTAATAGTGTATTGGAAGGCTTAGAGGAATATTTGACGGAAAACATGAAATATAAAGTAAAATTGCATCCTAATGAATGTGAGTTATCTTAATTTATGGTGTGATTCAAATGATAATTCTAGGAACCAATTCCTTTGAAAATAAATCTAACTAATTGGAATTTGTGACTATTTAATGACTTAAATGTTAGCCAAACAAAATCTCAATAATTGTGTGATAAGAATTAAGTTAAATTTTGTGAAGAGTTGGAGAGGTGAAACATATTGGCAAATTGAAAGAGAGTTCTCATAATAAATTCAAGGAATATTTCAAATATTCTATTTCCTTATTGAAAAATATGCATAGACAAGGATCAATTGCTATACATACCAAGGCAAAAATCCACTTACTAACTGGATCATAGCTTGAGTATACATACCAAGGCCAAACTCCACTTACTAACTAGATCATAGCTTCAGTATCCATAGAAAACCTCATGACATGATAGATCCCACTTGTAGGATAAGGCACATAGGTAATTTGCATTGGTTTCAGCAAAAAATCAAAACCCTCCTAGTGCGAACTCCCAATTGGGAACCTAGGATGGTCACATGAAAAGTTTTGAACATTAGTATGGAATAAGGTTCCTAGTCGCAAGTTTTCAATTGAGGAAAAAAGAAAAAATGGGGTTTTCGCCTCAAAAAGAGAGGCGTGAACACCACCCCAAGGAATAATTATAGGACAAATTTTAATAATGCATGCAATCACACCATAATCTACTTATACCAATCAAATTGAACCCCTCTTTAAATATATTCTATAACGATAATTAGGAGGATAAATGACTCACCGGACACGCGGACTACAAGCACTTGGAACAACAAGAAACAATTGAACTATTATACCAACTATCAAGTCATAAAGATACGCATAGACTCATATTGTTTTGGAGTGATAGGGAAAATCATTAAGCAATTGGTCCAAATTTGAATGAGGATGAAATATCTTAGTCTATCGTTTATATTAGAGGTTAATTGAATTAGGCACATGATGGATCCATCCAAAGATATTAACTAATAAATGTACCACCTTTCCTTCGCATATTGTGTAACGTTCATATGGAACAATGGTATGGGTGGGTCCCACTTCATATTTATGTTCACAAGCACAAGTGTGTGGATTGGATTTTATGGCTTGTGAAAAGAACCGCGAGTATGCAAGTCAGGGTATTTGCAGTTACCCACACCAACTAGAAACCTTAAATCACTTTCTCTAGAATGAGGGATGTATGTTGTTATTTAGTTATCCAATTCTAGGAAACAATAATTTAGTTTGTCAAGGTTGTGTGTATTCCTTTTTTTTTTATGAGAGAGAATGTGAGGGGCCCTTCACGATCACAAGAGTAAGCCTAAACTATATCGCTTTCCATTTATTTTAGTTCAAAGATAGAATTATATGCACCCCCTAGATCCTTTATCATTAGAGCCTTGGACACATCACCCACTATTGTGGAGCTAAGGGAGAAGCATATATTTCTTTTAGTGTTATAAGTGTGGTGGTTCCAATGTCCTTCACAAGAAACTCCAATAGCTATGACCATGACTTTATATTTGACAAAGTGAATGTGACCATTAATACCACCTTAGTTTCAACTGGGGAAAGTACTACCACAATAGAGAGAGGAGAAGGTGAAGTAAAAATCAGTCATTTCATTGGGTATATTGAACAACTTCTAGTCAAATTATATGAACCATGGCACTATATTTAGATTTCATGCTTGGAGTCGTAATTACAACCTAACTTAAAACCCTTCACATTTAAAGCCTCAATTGTGAATCAATATCCTTTGCATTTTGAGATGTGATTATTAGTGAATACACTTGACTTATGTCCCCTAGAGTAATTTCAAACTAAAACTTTATTTTAAATTGGATTGATATATTACACCATTGCAATAAAAAGGCTCATCACCTTATTTAAAGAAAATGCACTATTGCATTAGACTTTTCCATCCTTGGAAGGTGAGCACCTTGGGTTGCAATCACATACATAAACATGAAGCACCTATGTTCTTTGTTAATCCCTATACAAAGTCCCATCTTAAGTATAAAACCCCTTTTTAATCCCTAGACACTGAATTATTACATTTATAGCATTATATTTGTATGTAGGATAGAACCCTTCATTGTACCCTTTGTCTCCTATATATATACCAAGGAGAACTAATCTTAGGAGCATCTTATCTCATATTTTACACTGAATATATTGTAAATGGATATTCCCCCCTAGAAGTGGACTGATATTCATTGAATTTCTATTATTCTTAAGGTGTTGGTTCATAAAAATTGGTTTCAAAGCATCGATCCTATCATTTTGCTGCCTCAAGTGAGCCATCTTGGAATTTTCACTGTAAATTCTTTTGTGGGAAGTTTCAGATATCCAAATTTGTAGGAGACCGAATAGACATAGAAATTTACATCTTGTCAAAATTTCAGGTTTTTTTTTCATCATATATTTGGATATATTTACTATGGACATTATGGTTTGTGACTAGTCCTTGAATTAGTCTCAAATGAGTCATATTTTTATTTTTTCTATAAAATGATTTAAATGAAATTTCAGACTCTGAAATTTTTAGAATCTTGGGGAGACATATCTAGTTACATGTCGAAAATGTTTCATATTTTCAATCATTATACTTTGTGAGATATATCTTGTGGAAGTTGGGGTTGTTTACTAATCCTGAAATTAGTCTTAAACAAGACATTTTGGTATTTTTTCTATAAATTTTTATCAGTGAAGGTTCATACTGTGAAAGTTTTAGGAGTTTAAGAAGTCATATGATAGTATTACAGGATGAAATTTCATACTCAAAAGGATTTAAAGTTCATATATATATCAAGAAAAAGGTCAACCATATAGACATTCTCCAAATTAAGGTTTGAAAGGTACACAACTTACAATTGGCATAACGTTTTATTGGAAGATCTATTTTTGGTGATTCAAAATTTGTGATAAAGAGAAAATAGAGGAGTATTATTATTTTTATCCCAAGTGGCTCCAAAAGATATTTCGACTCCAATTAAACCTCCATAAATCTCATTTATAACTCATGAATAAAATGAGGAGACACATAACAAGCTATCCAAATTGGAGGACCAACTTAATGATTGGAGTGCTAGGTTAATAACAAGTGATGAGTTGGTAAACAAACAAAGAAAAATTCAAGATATGGAAAATAATATGGAACAAATGGAAAATAAAATGGATGAAAATAAGGAAGAAGTACAAAAATCCGTGAATGAACATAAGGAAGAAGTACAAAAATTCATGAATGAAATGAAAAATCCATGAAGTCCATAGAAACCATTCTATTATTGAGGATCCATAAAAGGGATATGGAGATCCAAGGAAATCATGAAAATAAGGAGAACGATTGTTTTGAGACTCAATAACATGTGGGGAGTATTGAGAGAACAAATATTGAATCTTAGAATCATTAATCACTCCAATATCCACATCATCAGGGATTCAAGTTAGCACCAAGGAAATACTTCATTCCAAATATTGGTATGAGGATTTTTTATGGTAATGATCCTATAACATGGATATTCCATATGGAGCAATTCTTTGATCTACATAGTGCAAATATTACAAAAGGTACCTATTGCATCCTTGTATTTTGAAAATGACCAATTTGTTTGGTATCAATGGGTTTCTGAAAGAAAAAATAATTCTAAGATATCTCTTGGTCCATTTTTACAAATGAATTGATATCACATTATGGGGATATTAATAGCAATACATTTTTTAGTAAATTCATAAATCTTTGGAAAAAAGGTCCAATTAAAGAGCACATTCAACAATTCCAAAAGCTCAGTCTCAGGTTAAAGAACATTCCCGAGGATAATTTGTTAGATATCTTTATGTACACTTTAAAGGATAACATTCAACATGAGGTGTATCTCTTAGAACCTAAATCCCTATAGAAAGATTCCAGTATGGCAAGGAAAGTGGAAAACAAAAATATGGTTACTAGACAGGTGGCAACTAACAAATATAGAGAGCACCATGTTCCCTCTCCTAACCTCACTCAACCGACAAGGTTGACACCTTAAAAAATGGATGAAAGAAGAGAAAAGGGACTATGTTTCAATTGTGAGAGAAAGTACAGTAAGGGGCATAAGTGTGGCGAGAAAAAAATATTCTACATAGAATGTGAAGAGTAAGAAGATCGAGAATTGGAACCATCACAAGATTTATATACAGAAGAAACTTCTCCAACGATATATTTTCACGCATTGGCCAACATCAGTACTCCAAAAACACTCAAGATACAAGGATACATAAAAAAAAAAGTGGTAATAGTGTTGATTGATTATGGTAGTACCAATAACTCCATCAATTAAAAATTAGCAAGAGATCTCAATTACTTTGTATTTCTAGCACATACGTTTTAAGTAATGATTGCAGATGGAAGTACATAAATTGTTCTGGTAAGTGCCATAGTATTAAGCTCAATATGGGGGATTATTTATTGGATTTTCCCATGATTGACATCCAAATGGGTGGTGTTGATGTCGTATTAGTGGTCCAATGGTTACGATCATTGGGAACAATGACCCTTAATTTTCAACATATTTTCATATGATTTTCCTCAGAAGGCAAGGAAATTGAGCTTATAGGTATCCAAGGAAAACCTTCTAAGGTGATAAGCTCTAATAAAATGAAAAAATTACTCAAAAAGGTACACCATGGTGTAATCGCACAATTGTGCTGACTAGATGTTCAAAAATCTATATCCTCTGATTCGTTGGATCTCCAAATAGTTATCAATAATCATTCAAAGGTATTTGGAGAAATTCCTAAGGGAATTCCACGTTCTCAAGATCATAACCATGATATTCATTTGAAACCAAGAAGTGTACCACCTAAAATTAGGCCTTAAAAATATCCATATGCACTGAAGAGTGAGATTGAGTGTATGATACAAGAAATTCTAGAGTCTAGCATCATTCAACCTAGCCAAATTTATTTCTCTTCACCATTGATCATGGTTACAAAAAATGATAGTTCATGGTGTATGTGTCTAGATTATAGACATCTCAACAAAATGACCATCAAAGACAATTTTCTTATTCCTGTCATTGATGAATTATTAGATGAATTGCATGGAGAAATTTTCTTTACTAAGTTAGATCTTTGTTTGAGATATCATCAAATCAGAATGAGGCAAGAAGACATTCCCAAAACAAATTTTAGAACACATAAAGGTCATTATGAGTTTTTGGTTATGCCATTTGGACTTACTAATGTGCCTTCAATGTTTCAAAGCTTGATGAACTCTATTTTCAAACCCTTCCTTATAAAATTTGTGTTATTGTTTTTTAATGACATACTAATCTACAACAAATCTTGGGAAGAGCATATACAACATGTTGATAGAGTACTGCAACTATTGGAAGAGCAACAACTTTATGAAAATCCTTCCAAGTGTACCTTTGGGGTTCAAGAAGTCAAATATTTGGGTCATATTGTATCTCATGAATGTGTAAAAGTGCACCCTAAAAAAATTAAAGATATGAGGCAATGGTCAATTCCCAAAACATTGTAAAAAATTAAAGGAATCTTAGGATAGATAGGCTATTACCAAAATTTTGTCAAGAACTATGGTCGAATAGTAGCACCTTTAACAACATTATTAGAGAAGGAAGCATTTTCTTGGACTCAAGAAGCAACCAAAGATTTTGAAAAACTTAAGGAGGCTACGTGTACAACTCCTATGTTGTCACACCTGACTTCACAAAACCATTTATTGTGGAGTGTGATGCCTCATGAGATGGCATTGGTGCAGTTTTAATGCAAGAAGGAAGGCTCCTTGCCTTTGAAAGAAACCAACTTAAAGGAAACAACAGACTCAAACACATTTTATGAAAAATACATTTTGTGTTGGATTACTGAGAGGGGGGGTGAATCAGTAATAGATAAATGTAATCCTTTTTCACCAAAATGCAATTGTTATATCAATGTAGAATTATCATCCAATAGTTACAGAGTAAATAAACAATGAACAAATGAGAAATCACACACATACATAGTACACCATTGTTTTTACATGGAAACCCAAAGAGGGAGAAAACCACATAATTCTTTTTCTTATATGTATTGAAGAATTACATTCATTGGAAGCATCGACTTCCTTTGTTTTCTAGCTGCAAATGGAAGGAGGCTACAACACCCTATGTTCTCTGGCTACAACTGAAAGGTGGCTACAACTACCTGTCCTTGCCCCATCCAACCACCCTGAAATATAAATACCAAATGTAGACAACCTGTCACTGTCACTAAATCAACCACTACAACTATCAACCTGTCACTTTCAACCTGTACCAATAACCTGTAACAAACTGTACCAATCAGCTTGCACCAAACAACTTGTACCAATAACCCAAACCAACATGTACCATGCATCAACCATGCATCAACTGCACATCAACTATGAATCATCAAGATGTACCAACATCATCAACTATACACCTCATGTATGTGCCAACTCATCAACAACTTGTCTCAACTATGTACCCAACATGTACCTGAACCTATACCAAAGACATACACCTATATAACCATAAAAAATTCATCACTCTATCCATAAACCAAATGCCATAAACCCTTACATCAAACCATGTATCACAAACTCACTGTTATGTAGCCTCAAGCTAAACCAACAACTTCAGCAACACATCACAACCAAAAGACCAATACCCATATGCCAAATACCAACAACAAAATACCAATTGTATCCCTAAAAAAATCTGATATATGCATCAATACTGAACATCCAATACCATCTCAAGAGATAAACCCTAGCTCACAAAACATACCTCAAATAAGGTGTGCCATATCTCTCATAAATAGACCCCAACCATGTTCTTTCCGTGATTTTTCTGCCACGATTTTTCTGCCGTACTTTTTCTGCTGCGATTTTTTTGTTGTACTTTTTCTTCCGCGATTTTTCTGCAGCACTTTCTCTGCCATAATTTTTCTATCGCACTTTTTCTACCGTGATTTTTCTGTTGCACTTTTTCTTCCATGATTTTTCTGCCGTGATTTTTCTGTCACACTTTTTGTTAAGCTCTAATATTGTCTCATTACCCCTTAATTGGGCCATATTATATTAGTAATGTTATTTTATTTATGTCGGCTTTAGGCCATTAGTTGTAATTATACCTCCTAGTCTCCTATATATACCAAGGAGACATTTTCATTTTGAATCATCTTGTACTTGAACATTTAAGTGGGGTAAAGGGAGGTTTCCCCCTCTAAGAGGCTTATTATCTGAAATTATCTTTTTTTCAAGGTGTTGAGTACTTCTTCTGAGGTTTTTCTATGTTATATTGATGTTTGGTTCTTAACATATGGTTTCATAGCTCAAGGTCTTGGGGTTTCGCTGCTACATCTGAGACACCGTGGACTTTTCGCTATAACTTTTTTTTCTACAATGTTTCAGAAGGAACGACTTGGAGTATATTTAGTAGACGGATCAAGGTACGTTGGTTTCAAAATTCAGCTCCCGAGGCCTTATAATTTCGGAGATACAGCCTGTACAAGATAGGGTTCTGGAATCATCCTGAAATGAGTCATTGCGGAATTTTCGCTATAAAACATTTTCTGTAACGTTTCAGACCCTGAACTCCGGAGTCCATTTATAGAAATTAGTAAGGTATCTGTGGTAAAAATTTCAGCTTCTGGGTCATCTTAAATTTGTAGATACACCTTGTGTAAGATAGGGTATCTGACTAGTCCTATTGACTAGTGTCAAGAAGGTGTTCTAGGTAAAACAATCATAACTTCTTTCTAGAGTATCCAAATTGAGTGGGACTAGTTTCATTGGATCGTGGACAGTCTGTAGTATTTTGGGTGCAAGTTTCAAAATTTTATATCAATTATTTTGTGCGGGGCATGCTATACAAGTGAGATCTCTTGGAAAGGCCAAAAATCGGAAAGTTGTGAGGAAGTTACCGTAAATTCCACTTGGCACATCCAATTTTGATCAGACTTGTGGAATTGCAGAGAAGAAATATCAGAGAACTACCTAAAAGAAATTTTCATACCCATAAGGGCCGAAACTTGGGAGATAGAATAGAATAAATATTGTCTAGCAGAACTGCCTCAAAATCAAGATTCAAAAGTGATACTCGGCCAACATGCTACCAAAAAAGGGACCTTCTACACCAAATAAGCCTCCAGAAAATCCTAATTAGACTCTTGATGAAGGTGAAGAAATGCGTAGGGACATAAATGAACTACAAAAGAAGATGGATTCAATGGAATCTAAGTTGATGGATTCAATAGAAGCTAAGTTGGATACTA
>ML788163.1:204760-216355 GCA_009831015.1 Picea engelmannii | reverse complement strand
CCACTTGTCCACTTAGTAATTTCTCCATTAACTTTATTATTTAAATAATTTCTTTTGTATCCACTTTGACTTATAGTACACTCATCACTTCACATTATTATTTACCTTCTAAAATCTCTTAAACCACTTTCCTTATTTTAGGGAGTTCTCCATTAACTTTATTATTTAGATAATTTCTTTTGCATCCTCTTTGACTTATAGTACACTCATCACTTCACTTTATTATTTAAATAATTTCTTCTTTGCAAAAACTTTGACTACTTTGACCTTTTAGGGCTTCTAGATGGTTCATGAGGGTTCTCCAACTTTACATGGCTGTAACTCTCTAACCATGAGGAGTTATGTGGCGTTCCACATACCATTAGAAATGACATGAAATGTACTATCCATCTTGAATAGTATTACCTGCAAATATATCAAAACTCGTACCATTATCCATAAAACAAACTTGGGTCCATTACTCAAACCTTTGTGCTACTGTAATTCTCTACCGAACTTTCTTCAAGGGTTGACATCAATGACAATTCAGTTGCTCCCCCTAACTGAACTGTCCTTGGGGATACTCCCCCTGACTGAACTCTTCTTGAAACTGATCTCCTGACCTGAATTGCCCACTTTAATGTACTTCCTTGTGTACATATAAGACATATAAGATAAGCATTGAAAAACATTCATTTTGGAGTAGAAATAAATCTGAGTCACTGACGACGATACTCAAAGGATTCCTGTGGAAGTGGTTTTGTAAATATGTATGCCACTTGTTATTTTTTGCCCACATACTCAACTCTGATGTTCTTTTCTGCAACTTGTTCCCGTAGAAAGTGATGCTTTATTGGAATGTGCTTCATCTTGGAGTGCATCATCGGGTTCTTTGAGATATTGATGGTGCTTGTATTATCACAATAGATTGAAATGGGATCATCATACTCAACCTGTATATCTGTCAGAGTTTGTTTCATCCAAAGAACCTGTGTACAACATGTTGTTGCTGCAATATACTCTGCCTCAGCTGTAGATAAAGATATTGATGATTTTTTCTTGCTTAGCCATAATACTAAAAACTCACCCAACTAGAACATTTCTACATTGGTGCTTCATCGGTCATCAATTCAACCTACCCAATCTTCATATGTGTAGGAAATAAGTGATATATACTTTCCTTTTCGATACCATAATTCAAACTCTTATGTTCCTTTGAGATATCTGAAAATCCTCTTCACTGTTAATACATGTGATTCCTTTGGTGCTGCTTGAAATCGTGCCACCTGTCCAACTGCATGCATTACATCTAGTCTGGATGTTGTCACATATAGTAGGCTACCAATCACTGACCTTTATTGCCTCTGATATGTAGACTTTGAATCACCATCTTTGCTCAACTTGCAATTGGTTTGCATGGGAGTGATAATTGGTTTGCAATCTTCCATTATGAACCTCTTTAGCATTTCTTTGATATACTTGGTTTGAGAAATAAAAATTCCTTGGTTTCTTTGACGTATCTGAAGTCTCAAAAAGAAGGATAGTTCTCCAAATAATGAAATTTCAAATTCATTCTTGATGTAGAGGTTGTTGTCTGCACTTTCGTTTTTGAACCCTTCCTGCTATAGATATTTATTCAGTCTAGAGTACCATGCTCTAGGAGCCTGTTTTAGACCATACAAGGCCTTCTTCAATTTTCACACATAATTTGTGTTCTCTGACAACTGAAATCCTTGTGGTTGTTCAATGTAGACTTCTTCTTCATCTTTTGCTTATTCTTCATAAATTTGTTCCAATGAATCATTTTCTTCTTCCTTTAATTCTTGTCCACCTATTTCATCAATTGTTACATTGATGCTTTGCACAAATTTGTTCAACCTCAGATTGTAACACTTGTATGCTTTCCTTGTACTTGAGTAACCAAAAAGTACTCCTTTGTCCACACGAGAGTAAAACTTTCCCATTATTCCATCTTCTCTTTTGATGTAGCATTTGCTTCCAAATACTCTGAAGTGATTCACATTTGCTGGTCTTCCTTTCCATAGCTTGTAGGAATTTTTTTCATTG
This sequence comes from Picea engelmannii, assembly GCA_009831015.1. Taxonomy (NCBI): domain Eukaryota; kingdom Viridiplantae; phylum Streptophyta; class Pinopsida; order Pinales; family Pinaceae; genus Picea; species Picea engelmannii. The sequence goes on along the minus strand of ML788163.1, from coordinate 214,309 downwards.
TTGTTTTTGAGCATTACTCTATTTTGAATGTGAATTGTTGTATGCATTGCATGTGTCCAAAAAATATCTGTCAATTTGAAATCCATTAGCATTGTTCGAGCCATTTCCTGTGTAATTATCATTCATTATGATAATGTTCCTTTGTCTCTGAACCACTCTTTGAACCAATCTATGAATCCATGCTCTCATCCATACTGTCCAAGATTCTACTTGTGCAACTGTCCATAATGTTGACCCATTTATCACTATACTATCATGAAGTCTTGATTAATCCATCAAATTGTACTTCTGCTAACTGATTTATCTGGATCTGTCTTCTCAAACTCTGTAAGCTTCTCGAAAGATGGTTGTTTGGTCTATCACAACTATCGCATAGACTCCCCCTGTCTAATGTTCATGTTACCTGGGAGTCTCTAAGTCGGATGGCTCGGAACAATTCATGCTATGATGTGTATTCATCATCATATCCATTGGTAGATTCATCATTTCTCTGAGCTCTGACTTCTTTCTTTCTGTCTGTGGATTCATCTTTCACTACAATGCCTAAAATTACAATCTCTTGAACTTGTTCCTTATTTACCCGTCCTTATTTTCTTTCAGTTGTTTTCCAAACCTTTTTGTATCTGACATCTTTCTTTTTCTCTGTAGAATTTTCTTCATCTCATTTTATTTCCAATCTTGTGATCTCTGGGACCTTGTCTTTGTTCACCTATGATTCATGTTTTCTTATCCATACTTTCTTACATATGATATCAGTGTTCTCTTTCATGGAAGCATCGATCATGCTTCTACAATCACTAGCTATGTGTCCATAGTTATGACATTTGTAACATTCAATGTTACGTGGGGCCACATAGGCATTTTTTTCTTGAACATTTCTTTTATAATCCATGCAATCTACAACCTTATGTCCAAAGTTAGTACAATAAAAACAACTACCATAAAATAAATTTGCATACCTGGGAGTGAATGATCTTCTTTGTGGTGTAGTCCTTCTGAATTTTTTCCTTGACTGATCATGATCATGATTGAAGCTTCTTTGTGGATTGAACATGAACAGTCTTCCTAAAGATGTATCTTCAATAGTTTTATTAGATTCTGGTTGACCATGATTCCTTCCTTTGAGTACTTCTGCATAACTCTTTCTATTTTCTTCATTCTTCTTTTCTAGAATCCTAGAGTGCTTCTCTTCATTCTCTATAAATGATGTAGATGTTTATGTCTCTTCAACGTTCTTGTTGAGCTTGACGATTTTACTTTTCAATGTGACAACTTCTTCTTCAATCTTCTCAACCTCTTCTTCTTTCTTCATTATCTGAGACTTCATGACTTCTTCTGTTCTTTTAGCTTATTCAAGCTGAATTTTTAATGTGATTATTTCTTCTTCAAGTCCTTTCTCTTCTTGACCAAACTCTACTTCAAGCTGGTTTAGATCGTTATTTATTTCCTTAAGATGATATGTCAATATATTCTCTCTCATTTTTGCTTCTTCCTTCTGTGCTTCTATGTTGGCTTCCAAATATTGCTTTTGATATTCAAGATTTTCTTCGATCTTTCTGGTTTCTTCTAGCTCAGTTCTTAATTTCTTGATGTCATGTTGGGATTCTTCAAAAATATGAACACTTTCCTTTTGTTTCATCAATTATTTCTTAACTAAATTGTTTTCTTCTCTTAGTTCATCTAAAGCACTAATCAATTCTCTCGTGATTATGTACTATTAATATTTTGAATTTGTTTGACATGGTGAACATAATTCTTCTTGATATGCATTTGCATCTTCTTTGGAATTTTCTAAATCTGCGATGGGTGAAGAATATATGTCATGTAACTTATCCCAAAGTTCTTTGGCTGATGAACATTTACCAACCTTTTCTCTTACTGGATTAGATAATCCTTCCCAGATGAAATCCATTGTTATTTTGTTATTCTTCTTCAATTCCTTCTTGGTTGCAATCTTTTCCCTTACCTTTTTGAACTGTCATATCCTGTAACAACTGATAGCCAAATATAATTTCTTTGTTCCTGTAAAAATACTTTTGTACTTCTTCTTCACATCTCATACTTAAAACCATTCTGACCATTAAACATTGGTACTCCATTTTCAAAATAATCCATGATATCCTTCCAGTGGTTAAACCGTTTCCTGAAGGAACCGACTCTGATACCAATTGTTGGATTACTGAGAGGGGGGGTGAATAAGTAATAGAGAAATATAATCCTTTTTCACCAAAAATGCAAGTGTTATATCAATGTATCATTATCATCCAATAGTTACAGAGTAAATAAACAATGAACAAATGATCAATCACACACATACACAGTACACTAGTGTTTTTACGTGGAAACCCAAAGAGGGAGAAAACCACAGAATGATTTTTCTTATATGTCTTGAAGAATTACATTCATTGGAAGCACCAACTTCCTTCATTTTCCAGCTGCAACTGGAAGGAGGCTCCAACCCCCTAGTTTTCAGGATACTACCTGATGGAATCTCCAACTACTCAATTATCTTGCTACAACCAGAAGGAGGCTACAACCCCCTATGTTCTCCAGTTACAATCAGAAGGTGGCTACAACCACATGTCCTTGCCCCATCCAACCGCCCTGAAATATAAATTCCAAATGTAGACAACCTATCATTGTCACTGAATCAACGACTACCACTGTCAACCTGTACCAATAACTTGTAACAACCTGTACCAATCAACCTACACAAAACAACTTGTACCAATAACATGAACCAACATGTACCATGCATCAACTGCAAATCAACTATGACTCATCAAGATGTACCAACATCATCAACTATACACCTCATGTATGTGCTAACTCATCAACAACTTGTCTCAACCATGTACCCAACATGTACCTCAACCATATACCAAAGACATACACCAATATAACCATAAAAAATGCATCACTCTATCCATAAACCAAATACCATAAACCCTTACATCAAACCATGTGCCATAACCTCACTGTTATATAGCCTCAAGCTAAACCAACAACTTTAGCAACACATCACAACCAAAAGACCAATACCCATATGCCAAATACCAACTGTATCCCTCAACAAATTTGATATATGCAGCAATACTGAACATCCAATACCATCTCAAGAGATAAACCCTAGCTCACAAAACATACCTCAAACACAATGTGTCATATATCTCAAGAATAGACCCCAACCATCTTGTTGCCGCAATTTTTCTGTCGCAATATTTCTACCACACTTTTTCTGTCGCGATTTTTCTGCCGCACTTTTTCTACCACGATTTTTCTGTCGCGATTTTTCTGTCACGATTTTTCTACCGCGATTTTTCTGACGCACTTTTTCTGCCGCGATTTTTCTTTCGCACTTTTTCTGCCGCACTTTTCCTACCGCACTTTTTTTGCTACAATTTTTCTCTATCAATAATACCTTCCCAAATAACCTTTCACAAAATAGATATTCAATGATATTCAAGTGTGATTAAAATGAGAGACCCTTGCCTCTTATTTATACTTTCATGTAGCTTCCTCAAGGGGTTACCTTTTAACCATCTTAACCCACTTTGCTTATTTTAGGGTTAACCAACTTCTAACCACTTGTCCACTTAGTAATTTATCTATTAACTTTATTATTTAAATAATTTCTTTTGTATCCACTTTGACTTATAGTACACTCATCACTTCACTTTATTATTTACCTTCTAAAATCTCTTAAACCACTTTCCTTATTTTAGGGATTTCTCCATTAACTTTATTATTTAAATAATTTCTTTTGCATCCTTTTTGACTTATAGTACACTCATCACTTCACTTTATTATTTAAATAATTTCTTCTTTGCAAACACTTTGACTAGTTTGACCTTTTAGGGCTTCTAGATAATTCATGAGGGTTCTCTAGCTTCACATGGCCATAACTCTCTAACCGTGATGAGTTATGTGACATTCCACATACCACTGGAAATGGCATGACATGTACTATCCATATATAATAGTCTTACCTGCAAATATATCAAAACTCATACCATTATACATCAAACAAACTTGGGTCCATTACTCAAACCTTTGTGCTACCGAAATTCGCTACCGAACTTTCTTCAAGGTTTAACATCAATGAAAACCAACCCAATTAATCAACATTTTGGTCATACTGGATGCAATTAAGAAATGACACTCTTACCTAATAGGAAGGCACTTCAAGATAAAAAAAAGATATCATGATAGTTTGAAGTACTTCTTGGAGAAACAATTATCTTTATAAGAGAAACAAAAATGGGTTACAAAGATGCTAGGTTATTACTTTGAAATTATCTACAAAAAATGAAAACATAATATTGTAGTAGATGGTGTTTCAGGGAAAGAAGAAGAAACAAAAGGTTCACTAAGTGTTATTTCTATTATGCAATCTGATTGGGTGGAAGAAGCAAGGATAGAACAGAAGTAAGATCAAGAGGTATGAAATATTATTCAACAACCACAAGAGGACCCCAATTAATTAGATAAATTTGTATGGAAGAATGATTTGTTATGGTATCATGATCTCCTATATTTATGTAAGAATTTCCAACTCAAACAAAAGTTCATTCTGGAATTCCACACTTCTCCTATAGGAGGACATTCAAGATTCTTGAAAACATACCATAGGATCAAGAAGGGATTTTTATTGGAAGGTTCTAAAACAAATGTTCAAAATTTTGTGTCTGAATGTGTGGTATACCAACAAAATAAGGGAGAGAAAATCAAGACGTAAGGTCTTCTACAATCATTAGCTATACCAAGTCAACATTGGGAAGAAGTTTCAATGGATTTTATGAAAGTTCTACCCAAATCTAAAGGAAATATTATCATCATTGTTCGACAACATAGGTATTCCAACATGGTATCAGAGCTTGTTTGAAGACTCACTCCTATTATAGATTGAGATCATGAAGCCAAGTTGTCTCATCTCAATTTTTTGTCATTTCTGTACATTTTTGGGCTAAGAGGATTGTTCCACTGTGTCCGAAGTGCTCGTTTAATTCAAGAAAACTTTTCATTTCACTCGAAAAGGTTTTTTTTTGCCCCATATATGACCATTTCAGTCAGATCTGGAGGTATAAAGCCTACATACACATTTTTTTTAAATTTTGCAAAGTATTATTTTGGTTTTATTTCAGTTTTATATTATTTATTTCCGGGTTGCTACTTTTCAGATCTGCATATTCTCTTTTCCCCGCACCCTACACAATCTCAGAAAATCACAAAAAAATAGGAAAAGGTGCATTTTCTAGGTAAGCTAATCGAGATCTAACCCTTGTTTTCATCGAGAAGGGAAATTTTTTTCTTGTGTGAAAAGAGTTTTTTTTAGCACGCTCTCCAAGTTTGACAACAACAAAAACACCCCCAATCTTCTCGCGAAACAATACAATATGTTTTGCTACACCATTTGGTTAAAAGTTGTCTTATTAAGTAAGAGGTCTTGAGTTCAAGTCTCTCTTTTGTTACTTTTTTTTGAAAAAGTTCATGCTAAAATTGTAAAGTGTATTTCACTTCAAGTATAAAAATGAATCACTATAAGTAGCTTTAATATTTTATTTTAGAGTTATTTATTTTTCATGAAGTAACTTCATTGTAAAAGTGATCCCCACTTCTTTTTATAAAAATGGGTCACTTCATAAAGCAACTTACACCACCACGTGGTCCTTTGGTTATGTTTATGCCTTTTTTTAAAGGGCATAACTCTCACATCCGAAGTCTGTTTTCAGTGCCATTTTAAAAAAAAAACGCCTAACTTTTCGAGATATTTCCATGAAGGACATCAGTTTCAGTTTTTAAATCCATATTATCTATAGATTTAATATGGCTTATTCCAGTAATCGTTTTCTTACTAGCACCAACTACTTCCAATGGAAATTTCATATGGAAGATTTATTAAGAAGTAAAGGCTTGTACCAGATTACCTTGGGAAAGAAAAAAGCACACATTGATGATGATAAGAAATTCAAATGGGTTAATAGGAGTGACAAAGCACCTAGAATAATCATAATTTCCATCTCTCCTGATTTAAGTTTCTACCTTAAAGAAATAGATGACCTCGAAGAAGCTTGGGACAAGATTGAATCTATGTTTGGTAAACTCAATATTATTTGAGCACAACAATTAGAAAATAAAGTACTGACCTTAAGTCCAAGTGATTTTTTTGCCTTGGAGACTACCTATCTAAGTTTAAAAAGCTCAGAATTTTATGTGAAGAATGTGAGATAAAAATGAAGGAAGAGCGTTACATCTATCTTATTCTTTCTAAGCTAGGTAGTGCATATTCTGTGTTTTTATCTACCTTTTTTGTCATGAGAGAGGCTCTAGGTAAAGCTTATCAAAAACCCACTCTTGAGTCCTTTTTTTTTCTTTGATTAGAGAGGAAGATAAGCTTGTACAACTTGGAGTGATCAACACTGCAGGTACCTCCAACAAAGCCTTAGTTGCCTAGAAGAAATATAAACCCAAGTATCCCAAGAAGCAACATCCTCTCTACAAAAACAAGCAATATAAGGGTCCCAAACCTGCTCAGACAGCTTCAACTCCTAATGGTGACAAAGGAGAAAAATATTAAAATAAGAAGATTGACAGACATTGCATATTTTTTTATAAAGATGGTCATGATGAGTCCAAATGTTTCAAGAACATGGCAGCTTTAGAAGAAACAATGAAGAATCACAACATCATTATTGATTCTACTTCTTCTTCTTCTGTACATGCACTTTCTTCTTCTGGTTTCTCTTTCAATAAAACTTATACTTCTTCTTCTGATGAGGAGCTTATTGATTTTGGAGCATCTTATCATATGGCCAAGGATAAAGACATATTTTCTGATCTAAATGAATGTAACACCAAGAAAATATTTGTTGGTGATGATAAATCTCTTAGTGTTTTAGTATATGGAATATTTCAAGTAGATAATGGTCATTTCAGTGATGTATTATGTGTTTCAAGTATTTATTGTAACCTGTTGGCATGTCTTATAGGCAGCGTATGCTTGTCATTAATGGCAAGTACAACAACGATGATGGTTTGAATACAGGTATAATGTGCCAGGCGGGCACCAAAAGTATTTTGGGAAGACGCAACAGAGAAAGCTCATGAAGACTAGAAGAGTGCACGTAGAGTGTAGAGTATGCGTGTTTCTCATTGATGGAAAATATCACGACCAACAGCACAACGATGATCTCATGGCAAGATCAGAAGCTAAAATTCCATTTCGGGTATTAGAAACAAAGACTCCATTTCAGAGTTTTGGATACCGGGAGTTGGAGGAGTCAAGAGTCGAGACTCTTCATCACAGAAGTCCCAAAGTGCCGAAATGAAAAACGCTGAAAATCTCGAAACATGCACATCAACTGGATTTTTGGATACCGGGAGTTGGAGGAGTCAAGAGTTGAGACTCTTTATCACAGGAGTCTCGGAGTGTCGAAATGCGAAACGCCGAAAATCCTAAAACAGACACATCAACCAAAGTTTCGGATATCGGGAGTTGGAGGAGTCAAGAGTCGAGACTTTTCATCATAGGAGTCCCGAAATGCCGAAATGTGAAACACTGAAAATCCCTAAAAAGGCACATAAACCGAAGTTTCGGATACCGGGAGTTGGATGAGTCAAGAGTTGAGACTCTTCATCACAGGAGTCCCGAAGTGCCAAAATGCGAAATTGTGAAAGAATTGTATGGATAAGCGCTTGGTCGCCGTCGGTTCACATCATCGAAGAGTTGTAGAGAAGAGCTCAAAGAGACAAGCTCCATTTCAGAGGTTGGGACATGGAGAGTCGAGACGACCCATCACAGAATCCATGAAACGCGAAATGTGAAATGCGTGTTCAGAATTGGCCCCTGGTCATAACCTATGGTCACATCGACAAAGGCTCAAGGGAGGAGGTAGCATGAAGCTAATCTCCATTTCAGAGATCGCGACTTGGAGAGATGAGATGCCTCACCATAGGAATGTCGAAATGTCGAAATGTCAAGTTGCGAAATGGCGAAATAAGTGCGAGACCCATCATTTATGATCCAATGGTGCAGGTTATTCGAGAATATAATTGAATGGATAATGTTACTCTTCACATTTAATCGATCAGTGGTGATTCAATTGCTGATGCGGTTTTTGGAGGTTCACAATGTAACTGCTAGAAATGACTAATTGTTTCTGCCAGAGGACTGGAAGAGACCTTAGTATGATTTCCAGAGAAGCTGAAGATTCTCAAGGCATCTTCCAGTGGAATGAAGACTGTTAATAGAGGTGATTGACATATGGAAGAGCGTTGAGGCCTGGAACTGCAACAGAGGGAATGATCTCGACTGTGACAGAGAAGACGAAGAGTCTCGACTGCTATACAGGCTAAGGAATCTCATCATAACACCCAGTGATGATGAATGCATGGGTATAGCCACCAGAGAAGCTGAAGAGTTTCCATGATGATCAGGAAGAGGACTCGACACAAGGAGAACATGCAAAACAAAGAGAGGGTGTTGATGCTGGAGGGAGAGAAGCGGTGGCTATGTGGAGTGGCATTGGATATCCCGATGGGGAGAACAATGGTGTGTAAGAGAGCATGTAGAAGTATTGCACATATGGAATGCACAAGGTGTACAGAGACTATAAGAAGGTAGAACAAAGAAGAGATGAGGGTGTGGTTGTTGAGAGTGATTCAGGTGTGTAGAAGGAGGTAGAGTGCAGCAGCTGAAATGTAGAGAAGAGGAATGGTGCATTGAATGGACATGGCGCACAGAGCATAAAAGGTAGAAGAACAGAAAGTGCAAGGCATGTGTGCAGGAAGATAGTGAGGCAGATAGAGCAGGGCAGTGTAGCAGAACAGTGATGAGATTGGTAAGTCATTGACGAACATTATATCACTGTAATAAGTTTAAGTAGCAAAGATTTATATTTAAGGGTGGTTGGGAGGTGCTAGGGAGGATTGTTGTCCTTAGAGGTTCAAGTGGGTACTTGAACAAAGGGAGTTGTAGCTTCCATCTGCTTGCAGCCAGATAAACCAGGGTGGGAGGGTGGTGCAAGGGAGAACTGTTCTCTGTTATACAGGTTGGTGCCTATGTGACTGGAAGTTGGTGCTTCCATCCAGTTGGTGCTGGAACACTTAGGGAGATGTTGCTTCCTTCTAGTGAGTTCTAGAGAAACCAGGGAGTTGGTGCTCCCTTCTAGTGGGTGCTAGAGAAACCAGGGAGTCGGTGCTTCCTTCTAGTGGATGCTAGAGAAACTAGAGAGTTGGTTCTCTCAGCAAGTAGCATCTTGCAAAATAGAGGTTGTAGCATCATTATGAGTTGGTGCTCATAAGTATGATAATGTACAAAATGCAAAGATTACTTATCATATAAAGAAGAAGAGGTTTTTACCCTTTATGGGTTTCCTCGGGAAATATCTGTCTCCGTGTATCTCATATGTGTGAATAATGCTAAATGTTCTATTGCTTACTTCCCTACATTATTGTGATTGTCATTGAGTGCTCTATAAAGAGTTTAAAATAAGCATAATTGTTTAAGCACGGTAACAACTGATTCACCCCCCCCCCGCCCCCCCTCTC
>ML788163.1:175708-190097 GCA_009831015.1 Picea engelmannii | reverse complement strand
TTGTTGGAAATACTAAAACAACTGAGAGGGGGGGGGGTGAATCAGTTGTTTATGAGCTTAAACAATTTTATACCTTTTAAAATATTATTAATCTTCCTTCAAGTGATCATCAATAACATGCAGCATATGTACAGTAAAAGTAAAAACCATCAGTCACACATAAAGTACACACAGAGACAGATTTTCACGAGGAAACCCATAAAGGGAGAAAACCTCTTCTTCTTCGAAATGATAGGCAGTCTTTTGCAGTTCTGTACATTATTTATAATTGAGCACCAACTCAATGTGAGGCTGCTACCTCTATTTTACAAGCTGCAACTTGTTTGAGAGCTCCAACTCTCTGGTTTCTCTAGCATCTACTAGAAAGAAGAACCAACTCCTTGAGTATTCCAGCACCAACTGGATGGAAGCACCAACTTCCTGAATGTTCCAACACCAACTAGATGGAAGCACCAACTTCCAGTTACACAGGCTCCAACCTGAATAACAGAGAACACCTGTTCTTCGTAGCACCACCCTGCCACCCTGGTTTCTCTGGCTGTAGCCAGATGGAAGCTACAACTTCCTGTGTTCAAGCACCCACTTGAACTTCCGAGGACTACATTCATCTCAAGCACCTCCCAACCACCCTTGAATATTAAATGATAAATACACATTCAACTTTACAGATAAGACAGTTCTTACTAGTCTTTCTTTGTTCTGTAAATCTGATCTTCTGTTCACTGTTCTGCTGCTCTTCTCTTCCTCTGTCTGTTCAGCAGGTATTCTCTACATCAACTTGTGCTCTCCTTCTGCTCTGCTTCAACTTGTTCATTTATTCTTCTCTCCATTTTTCTCTTTCTGTCATTCTGCTATACTCCTGCTCTTTCTGTCATTCTGCTCTTATGTTCAATTTCCCTCTGCGCATTCTCTTCTCTATTTTCTTACAGTTTCATTCTTTTTCACATACTGAACAACCAACCCAGACAATCTGTTTCAACTTCATTTATACAATCAAATAGACGATTCAACTTCCCATCTCCTTCAGCAAGAACAATGACAACTGTCCCTGTAACTGAAACGTTAACACATTACAGTCACGCGTTCGTTTCACTTAACATATTCGTAACAGAGGAGTTAAATTCAAGAAAGAACGGTAACCCTCTGATCACAATCAAATATTATCCGCACCGTTGGATAATGTTTATTATTCTTGCCTTTTGATCGGGTTTCGACACTTTCAGTGTCGAGATGCACATGTACTTGGAACCCCCGATTCTTCGATCCCTGATGTGCTCCTTTCTCGAGCTTTAGCCCCTTCCAGCTACACAATGGTCCATGTGACCAGCTATCACGTGACCGTCACCATACTTCTCGTCGGGGTTTCAGGGTTTACAATGATAATGTGCATACGCCCCTTGGACCCGCGATATGTCGATCCCGACTTCCTCTGTATTCCTTACACCTGTCCTCCACTGACTCCTGGGTGGCCCACACGTTATATGCCTTATCGAGAAATCGCGTATCGCGATTTCGCGATGTCTTATGTTCTATGTTCTTTGTCAAAACCAAAACCCGATCCCTGAAATTCCGTGTAGAAAACAGATCAACGATCCAGATTATATCTAGATCTGACGGTTGTTATTACATCGCGATTTCGCATATGGCGATTTATGTCAAGTGATTTTGACATTTCAAAGTCGCGATTCGCGAAACTCCGATGTGGAGTTTGATCAACGATTCAGGTGCGATCTTGGCTCAACGGCTACGATTGTGTCGCAATATCGCATATCGCGATTTCGACATTTCTGTTGCATTGTGTTCTTGTCTCCTTGATTTCACGATCCGCGAAACTCCGATACAGACTTGAATCAATGGTCCAGATGTGATCTTTATTCAGTGGCTATGATTAAATCGCGAAATTGCACATCGCGATTTCGGGGTTTTCGATGTCAAGTGTTCTTGTCACTACAAAGTCCCGATCCCCGATACAGACTAGAGTTAATGGTCCAGATCATGGTTTGATCTGATGGCTCAGATATCATCTTGATTTTGCATATTGTGAATGCGCCCACTTCTCCTTGCACTTTAAAGAGCATGTAGGTTATCCTTGATCCGACGATGGTCGGGCTCTGCGCTCGGATCTGACGGCTGAGATCTGTCTCCCTCTTCAACGATCATATATTCTTCTTCAACCTTTCACTCATTCGTTGCCTTCGATCAATCACCTCTCCGAGCTTGTCTTCTGTTTGCCTGTTTTCCTGTCATCTTCACTGTTTCCATCAATGACAAGCATTCGCTGTCTGTTCACTGAAATTGCCAACATAAGTCAGTTCCGTGTATTTGGCAGCATAGCATGGGATCACATTCTTGATGAGAAAAGGAAAGCATTACAACCTAAAATTGAGAAGTGTATATTTGTTGGTTATTCTGAAGATGTCAAAGGTTATAGACTTCTTCAACCACATTGTAATGAAATTATTATTAGAAGAGATGTTAAATTTGATGAAAATATCTTGGTCTGTGATCATAATTCAACGATTGTGCCTTCTTCATTCTGCGTGCCATATTTGATGTGTGTTCCTTATTTTGTTCCTATTCTGGTTTCTTCTTCAGATGATGACAATGAGGATGAAAATCCACCTCCACCTACTTAGTTTCCTCCAGATTAGTCCTTTGAACCTGAACCAACACTAGTTCCACCACTTCCTAGATGGGTACGTTCAACACAAGAAGCAGTTGGTGGTCTTGTCGATGATCCTTCAAATCAGCGTCGAAAACGTTCACAGTTCCAATGAGCCTCTTATGTTTTGGCTCAAGTTTCAAAGACTCGTGATCCAGAGACATTTGCAGAAACTTCAGGTCATCCAGATTGGGATACATCAATGAATGAAGAGTATCGTTATTTAATGAAAAATTATACTTGGGATCTTGTACCTCTTCCAAAAGGAAGAAAACTTGTTAGATGTAAATGGGTCTACAGAACTAAGTATGCATCATATGGAAGTGTTGAAAGACACAAGGCTCAGTTAGTTTCCGAAGGATTTTCCCAAGTTGAAGGAATTGACTATAATGAAACTTTTTCCCCTGTAGCCAAAATGAATTCCATCCACCTTGTTCTTTCCCTTGATGCCTCACATAAATGGGAGGCCCATCAGATGGATGTTAAATCTGCCTTCTTGCATGGAGATTTGCAAGAAGAAATCTACATGGAACAACCTCCGGGCTATGTCCAAAATGACTCTAGCCTTGTTTGTCTCCTTAAGAAATCTCTTTATGGTCTTAAGCAAGATCCCTGAGCTTGGTATGCCAAAATGGACATCTTTCTTATTGACACTAGATTCTCTAGATTCCATTCTGATCCTAATTTCTATACCAAGAAAGTAGGAATCCATCTCATAATCATTTTCCTTTATGTTGATGACTATATCCTTACTGGTAGTGACTCAAAACTTTTAACATGTGAAAACTAGACTTAAGAAGAAATTTGAAATGACAGACTTAGGATTTTTGCACTATTTCCTTGGCTTTCAAGTTTTTCAAACCAATGAAGGAATTTTCCTTTCCCGGTCTAAGTATGCTTGTGACCTTCTTCGTCGCTTTCACGCAGATGATTATAAAAAAAACCCTTCCCCCTTCCAGTCTGGATTTAATCTTACTGCCACCTGAACTTCTCATGAAGTTGATGCCACCGTATACCATCAATTATTTGGTAGCCTCTTATACTTGACTCATACTCATCCTGATCTTTCCTTTGTTGTTGGTCTTGCTTCCCGGTATATGAAAACACCCCATGAAATCCATTGGAAAGCAGCTAAAAGGATACTTTGCCTTTTCCATGGTACAGTTCAGTTCGGGATACATTATAGTTCAAGGGGGACTCCTTTATTGGTTGGTTTCACTGATTCATATTGGTCGGCGACCCTGATGATCGAAAGTATACTACAAGTTATGTTTTCATCCTTGGTTCAGGACCTGTGACTTGGGCCCATAAGAAACAAAAGGATATTGCACTTTATTCAACAGAAGCAGAGTATCGAGCAGTGGTAAATTCCAGTCAGGAAGCCTTGTGGCTTTGACATATCTTTTCAAATTTTGGATTCCAGCAGCAACATCTGACCAACCTTTGGTGCAACAATCAGAGTTCCATCAAGATTGCCAAAGAACCAGTTCAACATCAACATAGAAAACACATCGAGCTACACATGCACTTCATCAGAAATATCATTCATGATCAAGTTATTGAAGTGCTCTTTTTCCCTACAGAAGATCAAGTTGCATACATTTTCACAAAGTCTCTTACAGAAGCGAAGTTTTCCAAACTTCGATCTATGTTAGGAGTTCAGGAAGTTGTCATTAAGTGGGGATAGTCTCTAATGCCTCCTTCATTTTACTATTGTGCCAACATTGTAAATCATTCAATCCTATCCCAAGTTGTTCTTAAGGGGGGATGTTAGGATATTTAGACACTTAGGAGTTAGTTAAAATCTACTTGGTCTAATGTGTCATTAGGTAAAAGTGTGTTTCTTTAGTATGCATTTGTAGTTAGGAAATCCGACGGTCACGATATGTTCCCGACATAGAGTGATCCGTCGAATTTCCTAAATACAAATGCATACTAAATAAACACACTTTTACGTAACGACACATTATACCAAGTAGATCTTAACTTACTCCTAAGTGTCTAAATATCTCAATAATTCTGGTAGTAGTGGATCGACTATAAAATTATGCCCACTTTGTCTCTCTTTCTCATCTTTTAAAGAAATTACAATATCCCCAACATTCATAGAAACAGATCAAAAGCTACATGGAGTCCCCAAGATTATTGTAAGTGACAAAGATCCAATTTTTACAGAAATTTTTTGGACTAAATGATTATTTTATTTGGGTACTCAAATGTCTCACATCTCATCTTACCATCCTCAATCCGATGGGAAAACTGAGATTGTGAATAAATTTTTAGAAGGATATCTTCATCTCTTTGCACCTGATAAAAATACACAATGGGTCAAGTGGTTTCCCTTGGGAAAATGGTGGTACAACACATCCTTCCATACTTCATAAAAAATGTCCCCATTTTTGGAACTTTATAGATATCATCCTCCATCCATCACATCACCCTTGAAAGGGACTACAAAGTTTCAAGTAGTGGAGAACCACATAGGGCACCAACAAGAGGTTCTCAAAATTTTGAAGGACAACTTGGTTATGGCACAAAATAGAATAAAACAACAAGTATATCAACATCATAGTGAAAGGGAATTTGAAGTGGGGGATTGGGTATTTTTTAGGCTACCACTATATAAACAGATGTCTCTCGGAAAATAAAAGAAGGACAATAAACTAGCACTCAAATATTATGGATCCTATAAGGTTTTTCAATGGATCTAAAGTATGATTTGTAAATTGGAGTTTCCTCCATATTCACGTTATCCATAATTTAGGGACTAAGAGTCCACTCAATTCACCAACACAGATGACTATTGAAATTTTTTTTTTTTTTTTTAATCACCCACTCCAGTGGTAAATTCAATGAAGTATAATTATGTTTCCACTCCAAATACCATGCAACATTTAAAACAATTTATCTTCAACTCAACAATAGGCTAGTTCAATTAGTGATCAAGCATCAAAATGGAATCATAACTCAATGAATATCTCAATAACTAATCACACCAGCATACCCAATAAATTGAAGAGGAAAAGCACACATATGGGATAAGGTTTTACTCTAGAAACCCAACATTCACTGGAGATTTTATTACGATTGAGAAAATATCACAAAGGAGTGATCTATACACAGACTGTTTGTATTGTTACTAATCGTGAAGATCAAAACTGCAGCAGGACATAGCTTAGAGACACCTTTTCTTGGAGTGAACAAGCACATTAACTCCTTCATCCACTCCACCTAAATAAGGCTTCCCTCCTCAAGCTTTAATTTCTTCTATTGTTCTTCTCCCTTCCTCCTCGCATCTCCCTTCATCTTTTTTTTTTGCTACATCCCTCATTGTTTTAATGGGACACCTTTGGAATCCAATCCATCACATATGTTCATTTCCACTTCCAATTTTCCAAGAAGATAAAAATAAAATGAAATGAAACGAAACATATTTATTTACAAAATTTTCAAACATTTTCCAAGATCCAATTTGGATCACACCTCCCCATTTGAAGGCTTTTGGTCCCCAAAAGTTTGAACATTAAGGAGATGGAAGTAGGAGGCCTCCATTTTCCTCTACATATCCACCATTCCATTCCTAATGAATGTGGTTTGTTTCCTACTTGTTTTCCTTTGTTTCACTGCTAGAGGATTTATGCTCTTTCTCTCTTGATGTTCTTTGATGAGGTATGTATTGCCACCCTTGATCAAGTGGTACTTGTTTTCTCTCTTGTAGAAGGTAGCATCCATATCCCACAAGTAGGGGCTACCCAACATCACTACAAAGGTGTTCAATTGTGCAACTTCACATTCTACCTCATCAACATATATGGCACTAATGGTGAACTTTATTTTACATCGTTGAGTGATTCTCATAACATTTTTCCCTTGCAAACATACTAGTGAACTTGGTTGCACTAGATCATAGGTTTCTAGAATAAGCTCATCAATTAATGTTTCAGAAACCATATTACATTGAGAACCAATATTGAACAAGGAATTTATCTTCTGGTTCTTCACTTGAACTTTGATTTGGAATAAAGCATGTTTATCTCCACTCACCTTTGGTTGTTGCAATGTGGTGAAAACCACAACTTCGTCTAGATCAAAGGTGCTTTATATTGCTTCTTTTTCTATCTCAATAACTCCCTTCTATTTCCTCTTGTACTTTAAACACTTTATAAGTAATTCTGGATGAAATTTCCAGCACTTATCTTTTGTGTGTCCATCCACATCACAATGTTTGCAATGTCTATTAGGATCCCTCTTTTTTTGGTTGTGGATGTCATCTTCTTGTATTTTCTCTTGTTGGTTTCTTCTTGGCCCATGTGATGCTCTCCTTTATTAGAGTACAACTCAATATAGAGAGTCATATTTATTTCCTCATCTATGCGTTTCACACCATGAAGCTGCAATTGTCTCCAGATATGGCTGAAAATTACTCTAAGGTACTTCATCACTACTCCTGGCTCTTCCAAAGAGATACCCAATCGGATGGCCTACCTCCTAAACTCAAAAGTGTATTATTTCACTCCTTGTCCATGTTCTTTCCCAAGGTACTTCCACTTCATGATTTATTCCTCTTCATATCCTATGGGATAGAATTATGACTTTATTAATGCCTTAAATTCCTCCCATTTCATCACCCTAAGATTATTTCATATCCTCAGTGCATACACATAACTCTCCCACCATAGAAGAGCATGTTTGATCATCTTCAAATGAGTGAAGAAAATATGTTGTTTTTCTTGGACTTAATAAATCCCAAAGTAAACTTCCAATTGTTTCAAAAAACTATCCAACACCTTGACATTAGTTTGTCCATCATAAATTGGTATTTAAACCTTCACTTTAACTTGAAAGGGACACTCGAATATGAATAAAATTTGTTTTCATTACCTTATTTTCCAATAGTCTCACATTTGGAACCTTCTGATCCATCCTTGTGTTCTTCATGCTCAATCTCTTTTGAGTGTTCTTCCTTCGCCTTCATTACTAGCAGTTGTGTCACCAAGTCTCTCAATATAATAATTATTTGATCCAACTGAGCCAATCTAACCTATGATTCTTCCCTTTCATTTTCTTCACGATGATTCCCCACCATTGATGTTGGTCTTCTTCTTTGTAGGCTTGGAAACAATGTTTTTCCATTGTTTTGGTATTGGTTGTGGGTGTTTAACATGGAGGTGTTCTCCAAACCTTCATAACCTGCTCTGATACCATATAATATGTAATTGAGGGACTAAGAGTCCACTCAATTCGCTATCAAGGATGACTATTGTAGAATAAGTTTTTTTTTTTTTTTATGACCAACTCTAGTGGAAAATTCAATGAAGTAGAATTATGTTACTCCTCCAAATATTGTGCAACATTTAAAATAATTTATCTTCCACTTAACAATAGGCTAGGTTAATTACTGATCAAGCATTAAAATGGAATCATAACTCAATGAATAGCTCAATAACGAATCACAACAACATACCCAACATATTGCATAGGAAAAAATAACATCTAAGACAAGGTTTTACTCTAGAAACCCAACATTCACTGAAGATTTTATTACGTTCAAGAGAATATTACAGAGGAGTGAGCTATACACAAACTCTGTATATTTTTACTCACTATGAATATCAAAGTTGTAGTAGGCCATGGCTCAAAGACACCTTCTCTTAGAGTGAATAGGCACATTAACTCCTTCATCCACTCCACCTCAAGCAAGCTTCCATCATCGAGATTTAATTTATGGTGTTGTCCTTCTCCCTTTATCCTTGCATATCCCTTCATTTATTTTTTCACTACAACCCTCATTGTTTTAATGGGATACCTTTGGAAGGCCAACCATCACATATATTTGTTTCCACTTCCAATTTTCCAAGAAGATAAAAATAAAATGAAATGAAATGAAACATGTTTATTTACAAAATTTACAAACATTTTCCAAGATCCAATTCGGATCATCATGTGTAAATCCAATATTCCATGTTTCTTTCTTAAATAAGGTATTCTTGTTAGCGATATTTCTTGCTAAGGGGTTTAGATCTCAAAATAACGGGTTAAAACCCACTTGTCCAAAGTTTCAGGCGATAATGCGCCCGTGATAAGCAGCGGGTACATCCAGACGGTCCAGATTTACGCGCACAGATCGACGGCGCCCAGCGAATGTCGGACCCCCCTTGCCTTTCGATCTTTAAGTGCGGGGGGGGGGTCCGAGATAGTGGGTGCAGCTCTCCGACGGTTCAGATTAGCGCGCCCGGATCAACGACGGTAGAGAGAAGCTCGGACCCCCCTTGCCTTTCTACCTTTAAGCGGAGGGGGGGGGTCTGAGCTCCCATGTGCAGCTTCCCGACGGCCAGGATCGTAGCGCCCAAATCAACGGCGCTGGTGCAGTCCCGCTCCTCTCAGCTACCCGGTGTTTAACCAAGTATGGGCCCTCCTCCTGTCATCTCACTCTTGCTTCCACCTTTCCCCTGCCGTCGCGTGTCATCCGCTCAGCTCTCCTCAGTGGCCCCCGTGGCTCTCTTTCCTCCCACCATCCACTCCTTTCCTGCCGCGTGTCCCACTCCCCTTCCACGATCGCTTCTCATCCAGAGGCGAGTTCGTTCTCTCGTCGTGTCCCCACCTACCATGCACCATGACCTCCGCGCTGGCCCTCATGTTCATCTCTCAAGATATCCAGTTACTCCAGGTGGCAGCGCGGGAAGTCGTCCGGAGCCCGAAATGCTGAGTTGGCCTGACCATTTCCAATCCCAAGAAGCAGTTATTGAAGCAGTTGGTGGTGGTTAGACATCSTCTCCRCCATAATGGGGCRTCCCGCAAAAGATTAAARGCACRTCGATTCRCCGAATAAATTGTCAGAAAACTGATCGCGTCTGCCATAAGTTGCACGACCATTCAAAGATYGCAGMTCCRTGTTGTCAGAAGCCATGCAGACGCAAAGCCTTCAATGCAGTTTCTTGGTTCCGCCGCTATGTTATTTCGAGTATATGTAGGCCTTTTGGCCATTTTTGTATCTATCGATGGTAGAGCGAAGCTCCCAACTGTAAAGTTTCAGCAGATACTCTGGTTTCACGGTTATGCCTCTGCGTTTGAGACTTCTTGGTTTATAACAAACAGTTCTCCTTATTTTCCATTTTTGTTCCATCTTTTGCCCGAGGATTCACAGTAGTGCAACTTGTTGCAATAAAGGATTTGTTGTGGCGTTGTCGTGCCCTCTGGTTACCTGTATTTGAATGTAAAGGGTTTTTGCTTTCTAATGCATTTCTTCTTTAATCTGTTGCATACCTGATGTCTGTAATAGATCATTGCGCTCTTCTTGCGTAAATATTCCACCTTTTCACCTTTACTACAACTCACTGTTTGGAGTTTATCAGGACCTCACTCTTTCATGCATGCCTGGTCTGGTTTCCGAGTTGATACGAGGCTGTTTTGAGTTTCCTTCCATTTGATCACCCTTTAAAACAAACCGTGACATTAACTCTGATGGGCTTTGGGCTCTGCTCCTGCTAGCAATCCAGGGGTGACTTCCGAAAGCCAACAATTCTACAACAAGATCCTAGTCCAAACTGTTTCACTAGAGATTAATGAAGAAGGGAAAATAATATTGGAACCAAAAACAATCCTTGAAACAAGGATTAAGAAACTAAGAAATTGAGAAATTACTAAGTACTTCATCAAATGGAAGAACCTACCAATGGAAGAGGAAACATGGAAAGATGATTTATTCATGCAGAAACAACCACGGTTATTCAAGTGTTGAGGAAAATATTTGTTTGAAAGGGAGGGGCATGGTAATCCCTATACAAATCCCCATGTTAATTATAAAACCCCTTATTAATACCTAGATATTGAATTATTACATTTATAGTGTTATATTTGTATGTAGGCTAGAACCCTTCATTGTACCCTTTCTTTATAATTGTATTCTTTGTCTCCTATATATATACCAAGGAGACCTAGTCTTAGGAGCATATCATCTCATCTTGTAGATTGAATATATTGTAAAAGGAGGTTTCCCCCTCAAAGTGGATTAATATTCATTGAATTTTTATCATTCTTAAGGAATTGGTTCATAACATTCTTTCACATGCAATATACCACTTACTAGGGTTTGAACAATGATCCTAGCATGCTCATGAGGGAACACGAAAATTGGATGATTGCATTTCTAAATTTGGTAGTGATATTGCTATCACCATTTTTTTTAGTAATGTAAGTTTGAGACTCTGCATTATACATGCATCAATTACCACAAATGGAATGAACAATGTAATTGTCAACTACCTGAGATTTACACAAAGAATTTATACTCTTGTGATGAGGGTTGTGATAGAGTCATCTTTTGTGGTGAGTGTAAAATTAGATAAAGGATTCCAATTTTTTGAGGGCTATTAATATGAAATCACTACTCATCTATTCCAAATGAGTCACTAGGGAAGAAATGAAATATTAAAGCCTAGGAACTTTCATATTTTCTTGGCATAATGAAGTAAAATCATAGGTCATTATAATTCAAATAAGGTATATGGATAATCTAAAAAAAACATCTGAAGGTCTAACAATGAAATAAAATATCAACACTACAATAAGGACTCATATGATAACCTGAACTAAAGATAGGGGGAAGGAATGCTTAAGATATCAAAACATGTATTGACCAATGTTGTTGCCTCAATATTTTTTAAGAAAACTCCTAAAAGAAACAAGGCCCTAAGGCAATGATCTGGATTGTAACATCCTCGGCCACCCACGTCGAGGCACGCTACATGAGAGAACACTTTCATTCTCTCTGCGGAACATACTGTAACATACCCAACATCTAACTCATCTATGCCACGTAAATTTTTCGAACTGCATGCAATTAAAATACATATACACAAAACTCTTGCAGATATATATATATATATATATATAAAGTAAACAGACAAATATATCTATAAATGCACAGATTCACACTGAAATAATAGTAATGATATGCATACAACATATACAGGAAATAGCCATAAATATACAGATAGTTATAACCACACATAGGATAAACCCATAAAAATAAACATGTAAATAATAATGCAACATGTAAATTTATCACATAGTTGACACTTATCTTGTAAGAATATCACCAACTGCATGCAGACCTTCCACAAGCCTCTCAGCCTTAGACCACACTGCTCATCACTCTCAACAATGGGTCACCACCGAGCTGGGACTAAAATCCACCTGGGTAAATGGATCCCTAACCAGGATAATGGTTCATAGACAACAAGAAAGACTCTGTCACAGGTGCCAATTCAAACTAACAACCCACAGCCCCTCATTCCCCACATGCATGTCCCACCCCAGGAAGTGTGCCCCTTCTCTGCTCAACAGTCCTTCGGCTACCCCACTTCCTTTTCGGGCTTCGACAACAAGCCAGACAGGAAGTCTCATAGCCCTATAGTTGTAGTTTAGCACCTTCAGGGAATCAATTCCCAACAATTCTCTCACCCAGAGAGATTTCTCATAGGCCTGACAACCTGCCTCTTCAATATCCCACGGTCCTAACAGCCCGCTTCTTCAGTCCATCTCCCAAGTTAACCAAGTACACCAACCAATATGGCTATGGATACAAGTTCAGATACAATGTCAGGAAAGTATGGAGAATAGTTCACTGTGTGAGTGAAATATCATGGTCTGTTGAATGGATGACTCCCTGATGGCAAGAATCCCCCCCCTAGAAAATGAACTAATTCCCAACAATATGTATGCATGTCCCCAACTTGACACTTGTCATGTTGGGAGCTACTTTGGCCCACTTGTCCCCAACTTTGGAACTTAGAATAAAATAATTATCCATACTTTATACCTTAAGAAAAATTAATATAATATTCATTTTTGGCTTAAGCTCCCTAGATTAGCCCTTTTCCTTAACTTTTAGCCTCCCCATTTCCCTAACTAGTGGATTTTAGTCCCCCATACTATTTTATCGTGGTCGGTCTGCGTGCAGGGATGTATTTTATATCAATGATGAGCCATATACAAAAATAGGCGCATTGGCCTTTAACATCTAGGCTCTTCGGCCTAATTCAAAACATAAGCATACTAGCTTATAATAACTGGATCACCAGCCTATAAAACACCTCATATACACAAAGGCTCCATGTCCTCAAAATAGCACGCACTTAAGTTGTTGCACGCAGTATCCTAGAATGTGAACACTTCATCAATTCACTGTGCAGTACATGCGCACACTATGCCATGGAAGGTGCATGCAAAATGATATCAAACAGATCACCAACTTAAGTACAATTGCATTTAATTTTACAATTGGGTTCAGCCTAGGGATATTACAATCCCCTCCCCTTATTTATGCACTATCCTCAGTGCATTATGTACACATATACAACAAAATTTCAAAAATCCTCAAAAAGATGTGGGTATTCTACCCGCATTGCATCCTCGGGACCGTAACAGGTCCATTAGACCTTTACAATCCCTATGGCTCAATTTCGGAGCTGTTTGATTTTCCAATCCAGAATGCGTACCGGATGCACTTGGAAAGCGCCTTCTTGCTCCACCTGAATCACATTCCAATCAATAACATGATTAGCATCAGGTATATATTTCTTGAACAATGATACATGAAACAGATTATGAATATACATATATGTAGTCAATGCAATCATATAAGAGACTGGACCAATCCTCTCTAGGATTTCAAATGACCCACAATAGCGAGCTACCAACTTTGAACAATTTCCCAATTTCAGGGAACTTTTGTTGGCTTTCACTTTTCAAGAATACATGGTCTCCCACTTGAAATTCCCTCTGGGTTCTGCCTTTGTCAGCATAGCTTTTCTTCCTGTCTTGGGCAACCTTTAAATTTTGTTTTGTTTTCCACATTTTCTCCTCCATTTCCTTGAGAAAATCTGGCCCAACCACTACTCTATCTGCTAGGTTATCCCAACTTACCGGTGTGTTGCACTTTCTGCCATAAAGTGCCTCAAATGGGCTCATCTTTAGAGATGTTTGGTACCCATTGTTATAAGAAAGATCTACCAATTATAGGTATTCTTCCCATTTTGATGGTTTATCCATCACATACATCCTCAACATATCCTCAATCACTTGATTCACCCTCTTTGTTTGTCCATCTGATTCTGGATGATTAGCTATGCTAAAATTCAAATTTATTCCAAATCCATTAAATAATCCTTTCCAAAAATTTGAGGTAAATTTTGGATCTCTGTCAGACACAATTGTCTTGGGTATGCCATGCAATCAAGCAATTTCTCTCATATAAACATCAACAATGTTGGTTTCCTTGTGAGTGAGCTTAACTGGAATAAAATGGGCAGCTTTAGTAAGCTTATCCACCACTACCATGATAGAATCATGTTGCTTGTTTGTTCTAGGAATTTTGGTGATGAAATCCATTGTTACGACTTCCCATTTACACTCAGGAATGGGTAATGGTTGTAGCAAACCAACTAGGTGTCTATGCTCAACCTTTACCTTTTGACATTCCAAACATTTGGCAATAAAATCAACAACTTATTTCTTCATTCCTAGCCAATAATATTGGCTTTTGACAGTTGCAATAGATTTCTGATAACCTGGGTGCCGAGCATAAGTGTTAAGAACCAAATATCAATATAGCATAGAAAAACCTCAGAAAAAGTACTCAACGCCTTGAAAAAGAGATAATTTCAGATAATAAGCCTCTTCGAGGGGGCAACCTCCTTTTACCCCACTTAAATGTTCAAGTACAAG
>ML788163.1:106992-171871 GCA_009831015.1 Picea engelmannii | reverse complement strand
AAGTTCCCTTTTTGGGTGGCATGTTGGCCAAGTATCACTTTTGAACCTTGATTTTGAGGTGGTTCTGCTAGACAATATTTATTCTATTGTATCTCCCAAGTTTTGGCCCTTCTGGGTATGAAACTTTCTTTTATGTAGTTCTCCGATATTTCTTCTCTGTAATGCCACAGGTCTAATCAAAATTGGATGTGCCAAGTGGAATTTACGGTAAATTCCCCACAACTTGTCGATTTTTGGATTTTCAAGGAGATCTCACTTGTATAGCATGCCCCGCACAAACTAATTGATATAAAATTCTGAAACTCTCACCTGAAATACTACAGACTGCTCATGATCCAATGCAACCATTCCCACTCAATTTGGATACTCTAGGAAGAATTTATGATTGTTTTACCTAGAACACCTTCTTGAGACTAGTCAATAGGACTAGTCAGATACCCTATCTTACACAAGGTGTATCTACAAATGTAAGATGACCTAGAAGATACCTTACTAATTTCTATAAATTTCCTACAACATGTAGGGTCTGAAACATTACATAAACTTTTTTATAGCGAAAATTCTGCAATGACTTAGTTCAGGATGGTTCCAGAACCCTATCTTGTATAATTTGTATCTCTGAAATTATAATGCCTCAAGAGCTGAATTTTGAACCCAGCGTACCTTGATCTGTCTACTAAATATTCTCCAAGCCATTCCTTCTGAAATGTTGTATAAAAAAATTTATAGTGAAAATTCCAAGGTGTCTCAGATGTAGCATCGAAACCCCAAGACCTTGAGCTCTGATACCATATGTTAAGAACCAAATATCAATATAGCATAGAAAAACCTCAGAAAAAGTACTCAACGCCTTGAAAAAGAGATAATTTCAGATAATAAGCCTCTTCGAGGGGGAAACCTCCTTTTACCCCACTTAAATGTCCAAGTACAAGATGATTCAAAATGAAAATGTCTCCTTGGTATATATAGGAGACTAGGAGGTATAATTACAACTAATGGCCTAAAGCCGACATAAATAAAATAACATTACGAATATAATATGCACCAATTAAGGGGTAATGAGCCAATATTAGGGCTTAACAATAAGGTACATTATGCATTTCTCTCAATACAAGATGTTTTAATTCATGGGAATTTGGTACATAAATTATGCCCCTGTACATGAGAATTCCATTATTATATAGCTTTTATTCTTCAATTTTCTGCTGCAAATTACCTTGTTGTAATTTTTCCACTAATTCCTTGTATTGCAAATCTGATTTGGCAGCCTCTATAATTTTGTATTTCAAATCTAATTGGTACATGCTAATGGTTATAACATGCAATTCATGCACTCTTCTGTTGAGTGCATCAACCACTTTGTTCTCTTTCCCCTTGATATGCTTTATATCAAAGTCATATTCACTTAGAAGTTCTAACCATCTTCTTTGCCTAGCATTTAGAGTTGGTTGATCAAATAAATATTTCAGACCATTATGGTCTGTCCTCAGCTCAAACCTTTTCCCATGAGGTAGTGTCTCCATTTCCTCAAGGCATGAACTATGGCTTCCAACTACAAATCATGAGTGGCATAGTGTCTTTCATGCTCCTTCAACTTCCTTGATTCATAACATATAACAAACCCATTTTGACTGAGGACTCCACCAAGTCCTTATTTACATCATATGTGCAAACAATGAAGTATTCATTTGGGTCTGCAATCCTTAGTATTGGAGTAGTTGTCAATAATTGTTTCAAGTGTTGGAAACTCTTTTCACAATCCAATGTCCACTGAAACTCCACACCCTTCTTTTACAAGGAAGTGATTGGATGTGCAATCTTTGAGAATCCTTCAATAAATCTCCTATAGTAGCTTGCAAGGCCCATGAATGATCTGACCTATGTCACATTCTTTGGTGTTGACCATTCTCTAATGGCTTCTATCTACTCAGGATCCACTGTTATCCCATCCTCTGAAATGATATGCCCCAAATAATGAATTTGCTTTTGATAAAATAAGCACTTGCTCAATTTGGCATACAACTCATGCTTCCTTAATCCTTGCAACACCATCCTCAAATGATGCTCATTCTCCTCTTCTGACTTGGAATATACAAGGATGTCATCCAAAAATACAATGAAAAACTTGTCTTAATATTCTCAGAAAACACCATTCATTAGGCACATGAAAACAGCTGGTGCATTTGACAACCCAAATGGCACCACTGTGAACTCATAATGATCATACCTTGTCCTGAAGGCGGTATTGTTGATATATTCATCTTTAATCCTTACCTAATGGTATCCTAAACTGAGATCTATCTTTGAAAATATCTTTTCATCCTTCAATTGATCAAAGAGGTCATCAATCTTTGGCAAAGGATATTTGTTCTTCACAGTTACCTTATTCAACTGTCTGAAATCAATGCACAATCTTAATGTCCCATCTTTCTTTTTCATGAACAAGACTGGGGCACCCCAAGGTGACTCACATGGGTGTATATACCCCTTCTTCATAAGTTCTTCAAGCTGCACTTGCAACTCATTCATCTCTGCTGTATTCATTTTGTAAAGAGACTTTGACACTGGAACTGTTCTAGGCATTAAATTTATAGAGAAATCAATATCTCTCTTTGGGGCTAGTCCTGGTACCTGTTGACAGGCGTAAGTGACACATCGTCAACTGGAAGGTCAAATCCAAACCGAGGTTGTCTAAATAACCCAAGCCATTTGGAGTGAGATGATCTAATGGGTTTAACAACTCCGTTGGTCGACTAAAATCCCAAAATGATCAAAAGAAAGAAAACTAGTCTAAAAGAAACGACGATACTATGTACATGAATTTCATTATTTACAAGTGTTAAAACAGAAACATGAGCATGTGATTATGAACAAGATATTTACAGTTTGCAAGTTTTTGGTGGATGTCCTATGAAATCTATGTTTTTTGCAATTTTTTACGTAGTAGATAAAGAAAGCACATACATTTTATATTTTATGTTTAATAATTTAAAATCTAAGAACTCACACATACTAATAAGACATAATTAGAAATAAGAACAAAATAACAGTCAAAGCCAATTTAAATTGTTCTTATTTCATTAATAAATAAACAAATAACAAAAATAAAAACTAACCTGAGATTAATCAACTATTGAGTTTATGTCTCTGCGCAATTCAAACTCCTTGCTATCTTGCCTGTGAGAAAAACCTATAACAGACTTGTGCTAACATTCCTAGAGTAAACTCAATGGTATTTTTCAGAGCAAGGATATAAGAACAGAGTAATAAACATATATATTATCTGGTCTTGTAATGACGAACACTTATAGTAAGAGAAATTTAATATAAAGTATTCATGTAATACATCAATTAACATCAAGCATAAATCAATGATATTTAAATGAAATAATGATCACAGATGTAATATATGAACAACAAATTACAGACATAATTTAAAGTGCTAAACAAAATGAAATATCATATGTTGATAATACTAAAGTTGTATAACATATTAACATTCCATAATATAAAAGGAAAAACATAATGGGAAAGCTCCACGCTGGTCTAAAGCCAAAGAGTGAAAATATTGTACATATAGTCTTGAAAGTTACATGTCCATAATGCATCCAAGTTGAATATGTCTTTACTAGCAAGAGTGAACAGTATTTAAACTAGTTCAGGATCCAAAATTTCATATCATACAAGATAGAGTTGAATACCCCAAAATCAAATAATATTACAAAAATAGTGGGCTGGAAACCACTCATACATGAGTTGGTTTGTTAAAAAATAAACCAAAGTTTTATAAAAACATAAAAAGGGAGAAACTACTAAGCATTTGACCGTTTAATTCAAAGCGTTTGTTCCATGCAATCAACAGCATAATCTTCCATTTCCTATGAATAGAAAAACCGTTTTGATGTATTAGAAAAATAATCACTAATTACTAATTATTATTCAAAAGATACTGGCTACAGAATCATACATTTTGTAGCTAGTCTTATTTTTAGTAAATAAAATCAAAATTTAAATCTACCTATTTTGACTTTAATAACATAATTGAATGAAACAAAAACAAAATCGTTTTACCATTTAAAATTATCCAAAGAGGGATCCGACAGTTCGGAATTTATAATTTCTTTGAAACTGGTTGTGTTCTTAATGATTATATTTCCATCCCTCTTGAATCGTTTATTCTCCCTCTCTGTGTGTGTCTTCAGATCAAGGTTCTGTTGTTTCAACATAGTGTTCTTAGCAACCAAGCTTTTAATTCGAGCCTGTAGGAGTGGAACATATGTATAGTAGTGCTCTATATGTCGAGGCATCTATCACAATGTACCGGGGAAATGGCAGATCGACGTGGAACACAATCAACAAGGGGTGCTTCATTTTTACCTGTGGTTTGTTCCAGATCATGCATGATATCGGAAAATCCTTCTGTACCCTTAATACACGGGGGCAACTTGGTCACGAAATCATACTGTTTAACATGGGTAATAACCTCTCTCCTGGAAAACTGATTTTCTGGGTCTTCACGAGCCAAGAAATCCTCTATATCACGATCTGAGCACCGATAATCGATCTCGATCATATCGATCGAGCTCAGATGATTGCCCTTTCAATTTCTTAGTCTTCTAGAAATCAAACATCTGGCATTCTTATTCCTAAAACTTAAATATGTGCTCTATGGTTTCTTTCCTTTATGGGCATTCTTGATAACAGGATTATCATCAATGTTTAAACTAGAATCGTTCATAGGAACAAGAGGATCCTTTTCTTTTAATTCAGTAATCACTTGTTCTAGAGATCTTCCACGTGAAAACCTACATGATAAATCTTTATCCACAAGGGTTTCATTAACAACAGAAACCGGTACAATAAATTCTAGGCCCTCAAATGAATTAGTGAATTGGCTTTCAGCTACTGGTATGTTCAAGTTAGGGTTTGCATTTAAAAGAGGGTTGGTTGTAGCATCAGCCTGGGTGAATCCATTTCTTATCAGAAAGGTTTCCCAATTGTCACCTATCTTCGACAGGTGATAAACCAGCAAGAGTTTAACGAGTCTGTGGTGAAACAAACTCAAATTGATACCCTATCATTTGTAACGCTTGGACATTTGTAAAGACTCATCAATAGGTAAAAGGGAATATTCAACTCAAACCCTATAAAATTCATAAGAAAATGGATGTGGTACAGAAAAACCATCCCATATCGACCTTCACACATAACAAACTGCTTCAGAATTAAAAGGAGACTATGCCATCTAGGTTTTAACAGAGCGATAGGAGTACCTTTTATATAGAAAGTGGTTTTACATGAAGCCATGAATAAAATCCATGGGACGTATTCTATCTTAGCTTTATTGAACCACCTCTCGACTTTAGATGGGAGTTATGTCACCTTGCTCATGAAATCCCCTGTTAATTCCAACTGTATATCCTCAATCTTGGATTTGAAGCCGTCAAAAGTCTGTGCAAATTCTTTTTCAACCTGAAGATTATATCCCTCAAACTTCTTGAGGAATACATCCCACCCATGAGCCTTTAGGTCGTCAATAGCGTTTTCATGGGATAGAAAAGCTTGGCATCCTTTCGACTCGATATGAACGACGGGTGCCACGACCACTGTGATAAGGATACAACAAAAATCACCAGGGCTAGGTTTAGGTTCCCAATGGATGAGCAGTAGAGATAGGTCTAAACGGGATGTAATAGCATGAAAATCATAGAGTCTGGGGGCTATCATAACTCGGACGAGAGAATTAGGGAAAATGAAAACCATAAGGTTTGTAAGACTCCAAGCCATTTCTCACGATAAGTGCCAAAACTCACAGAGTACAAAACCCTATGTGCATAATGAATAGTCTCATTAATGTTTCGGGCCAACAAGGTAATGTGAAAACAAAAGTATAGCATGTCTTTACTCATTTGCATGAATGTTTATATGACAAATGAACTCATGAGAATAATATCACAGTTAACCAAAGTTCCTTTGCATTCAAACATTTCGCCAACGAACTATAGAACTAATGAATTCTTAATAACCCTAATACACAAAGATTTCAATAGTGAATTAACCAACCATTTCATAAGATTTGAATTTTAATCATATATGGGTGGCTTTTAAAACGATATTTCTAAGGTAAAGGATTATGAAAACAATCCAAGTTTTTATGTTTAAATTCATGCTTACAGTCATGAATTAAAATTAAAACAAACGAAAATGAAAACGAAAAACTCAATAAGGTAAACTTAACCCAATCATTGCCTTGAAACATTTACAAATAGAACGTGATGGTAGATATAGAAAGGCATAGTCTCTTTTGATCGTGGTAAGTATCGAAAATCATGTGTGGCTGCCAACAATGGTGACGTACTGGGCGAAGCAGTTATCTCTGCATCACCAAAAAATTCATGCCAGGGTGACTCAGATGAAATGAATTTTAGAAATAGTTAATAGCTGGTCAAGCATACTGATCATAACTCAGAAAATAACGCAGTTTAGTATCAGATGTATTTTTGTCTAAAAAAAATGTCATCTGGTATCTAACTTAGATTACGAGTGTAGCGATTGTTTATGTAGTTGACTTCGATACTGTTGACTGAGCCACTGCTACCAGCAGGCGTCCATAGCCTCGGCAGGGATGTCATTTGATCCACTCTAGTACCTCTATCCTATATAAGAGTCATTTAACCATGATACGGTACACCTTTTCATTTTGATCAAATTGAAAATAGACTTGCAGATATTCTTAAACCTGGCATTGCTTCGCTGCCAGTAGGCCTATTCAATACCCCGGTGAAGTTGCCTTGTTATCATGCATGCATTTACCCGCTACCAGAAGACCTGTTCAGTGTCCCGGCGGGTTTACATACACTTTCCACACATTACCGTGCTTTCAACCCTCTAGAATTTGTTTATAGTTTGCGGAACTTAATGATATTCAAGAGGGTGGGGTGATACTGAAAATATCGTAGTTTGGAATGAAATAATTTGATCTTTCACCAATTCCTCTTCTGTTTTGATGACCCTCATCATGACTTGGACACTTAGATTTTGGTTAGGAAATCATCTCGAGGACGGGAAGGTACAATTGAGTTGTTTTTCTCAAAACAAGGACAATGTTAGAAGTTTATTAATGACAATCACGTCTACTTGTAATTTCAATGAGAAACCAAAAACATTGATTTGAACATAAACTCATTTCTATTGATCTGAGTTTTAGCACTTACTGCTCAGGTGCTTGGGAAGTTATCAACAACTGCTAATGAATGAAAATTATGATTCCCTTACACAAATGAGATGGTGACTTAGACATAATTATTCACAAAAAAAATCAAAACCAAGCAAAATGAAAAGAACCAAAATAAAAAACAGAAAAGAAAATTAAAAAAAATATTTACAAAAGATTGAAATAGAAAACATCAAGTGAAATACCTCTTGAGAGCTTGGTCATTCACTGGGAAAGTGTCTGGATGTCCCTCCAAATTATGCAGACATGAAGAGCTGGGGCCCAATTTTTCAGAAACTACAAATGGTCCTAGCCACAGGTTTTGGAACTTGGTATGTTCCCCCTTCCCCTCGTGAGATTTATCCCACTTGAGAACTATATCTCCTACATCGAAATTCCTATCTGAAGAAGAATTTGAATCAAACTAACTTTTTACAATTTGTTGATGCTGATCTAGTTTCTTCTTTGCTTGGTTTCTTGCCTCCTCCAGTTTTAACAAGGCATTAATTCGATTTTCTAGGGGAGGGCACTCCTCTTCTTGAACTTTCTGCGACAATTGCAGAAAAGAGAGTAAAACATGTGGGGGAAGAATGGCTTATCTTTCGTAAATGAGGATGAAAGGGGAATTACCAACATAATATTTTGGTGTTACCCTATCAACCCAGAGTGCGTTATACAATGCATTGTGCCAATTTTTGTGATTTTCTTAAACTATCCTTTTAATAATCTTGATCAAATTTTTGTTTGTTGATTCTGCTAAGCCATTTCCTTGAGGGTAGTAGCTCGCAAAATACTTCAATTTAATCCCTTTTTCCAGAGAAAAAACGTTCATATCAAGGGATGAAAAGTAAGAGGCATTATCAAAAACCAGATATTCAAGAATGTCGAAACGAGTGATGGTATGAGATTTTAGGAAGGATACTACCTAATTTTTGTTCACCACTTTTAAAGGTACAACTTCGAACCATCTAGTAAAATAATATGTTGTTGTCAAGATATACTTGTGTTGTTGTGAAGAAGAGGGATTAATTGGTCCTATGATGTCAAGACCCCATTGCTGAAAAGGGGAATCTATAGTAACAGGCTGCAAAGGGAATGTTGCATTGTTTACCCGTCCTAGAGCCTTTTGGCAGATTATGCATTTACGACACAACGCATGGGAATCTCTAAACAAGGTAGGCAAATAGTATCTATCTCTTAACACTTTGTGAGCAGTGGTATCTCCACCGAAATGACCACCGTCTTCACCTGCATGAAGTTCAGATAGCACTTTTTTTTACTCTTCATTTTCTAAACAATGCATAAGAACACCATCAAAGTTCTTTCAAAATAATACATCATTTATTAACTGGAAAGATGCAAATTTAAGCCTAATTACTCTTCTATTTTTATGATCAAGATTACGGGGAGTATATCCATGTGTCAAATAAAATTTGATATTCTCATACCAAGAATTGGCAATAACTTGTGCAAAGCTGATCTGTTTTTCGTCAGGATGATTCACAGTTGAGGTGCTTATTTGACTTTCTTGTTCTTCAATCGAATCAACCACTAGCTTACACAGGCCTTGACCTCTAACAATCTGTGCAGGGGTTATTTCAGGGTCATATTCTTGTAATGATGTCATCCAATTTTCCCTTTCCTCACCCAGTTCTTTTTGTACTAACAGGTTTCTTACAGCTGGGTAAGGAACAATAACTTTGGCTTTGGATTTCAACAAATATGACCGGAAGTGTTTTACTGCTTTAAAAACAACATATGCATGATGATCTACTGTTGGGTAGTTAATATATACTCCTTTAAAAGCTGAGCTCATGAAGGCAATGGGTATCTCATTTCTTTCAACATTTTTCTGTGTTAACACAGCAGCATAAGATCGGTCAGAAGCAAAGGTATAAAGAGTGAAATCCTGAGAAAAATCGGGGCTCATCAAGGAAGGGGCCTCTATTATTGATTTTCTAATTGAGTCGAAAGCCTGACTTTCTTGTGGTCCCCAATGATACAAAACATATTTTTTAATTAAATTATGTAATGGTCTTACCATTTTCAAGAAACTTGGGACAAACCTTTTGACGAAATTAATCTTTCCCAAAAAAGACTGCATGGATTTTTTGGAAGGAGGGGGGAGTTTAGCAATAGCTTGGGTTCTTTCAGGATCAAAAATCATTCCATCCTTAGACACTATAAACCCAAGCAGTTTACCTTGCTCCACTATAAAGACTTATTTCTTAGGGTTGAGAGATATGTCAAACTTGCGGCATCGTTCCAGGACAGCCTTGAGGTGAGACAAGTGATCTTTCTTGTATTTAGAGAAGACAGTGACATCATCAAGGTAGACCATGACTAAATGGTTAATAAGGCCACGAAAAGAAATATCCATTTCTCTCTTAAAAGTGGCACCGGCATTTATCAGTCCAAAAGGAATTTTCCTGTAGGCATAAGTGCCCCATGGGGAGCGAAAGGTGGTTTTAAGATGATCTAAGGGAGACATGAGGACCTGGTTGTATCCCAAAAAAACATCTAGAAGAGATAGTCTTTCAGAGCCAGACACCTGCTATAGACCTTGTTCCATTGGAGGAACATGGTATTTGTCTTTATCATATGCTCGGTTTAGGTTTACAAAATCGACACAGAGTCAAATTTCACCACTTTTCTTCCTTACAGGGACTAAATTTGACACCCATTGTGTGTGCCTAACCCAAAAAATTATCTTTACAGTTAGTAATTTGTTTAGTTCTTTTTTAAAAGTGGGTTCTAATGTAGGATGCATCTTCTTTAATTTCTGTTGAAAAGGATGAGTCTTGGGTTTCATGGGGATAACATGTTGCATGATGTTAGGATCGAATGTTTTCAAGTCATCATATTTCCAGGAAAAAATGTCTTTAAATTATTTAAATAACTTTATAAAAGAAAATCTTTCTTTCTCATAACCTCTCTTTCCCAGATTAATGTTTGAGGATTATCCTTTGTTCCTAAATTAACCGTCTCATAAATCAAAGAAGAGCTGTTAGTTTTGCAATTTATTGTCCCTCTAAATTTATCATGCAAGTCATAAAATTTCTCTAGTCGTACGACAGATCTGGGGATAGAGTCTACCAGCTCGTATTTCGATTCAGGAGATCAAGGATCAGATATTACCATGAAATTCCAGAGGTTCTCATCACGAGTACCTTCATCAATGACTGCACCTTTGAAGGTGTCTTCCATATGTAGGAAGTTGATAATCTGTTGGTCGTCGTCGAATACTCTCCAATTTTTAATTTTATTTGGGATCGATGGTCTGAACAACAATTCAATTGAAAATGAATTAGGGAAGAGACCTTCAGTGGGCAATATTTTAGAAGCAACATTGGCCAATAAATCATCTTCTGAATTACTCAACCTAGGAATGGAATTTATGTTGAATGCTAAAAATTTGTGCATTAAACTCCATACCTCTATCTAGTAGCTTTTTAGATGTGGTGATAGGAAATGTATGGTGTTTCTTACCTGCTTAACCATGATTTTTGAATCACCAAATGCTATCAAATTTTGCACATCCATATCCAAGGCTTTCCTGAGTCCTTGTAGAAGTGCTTTGTATTCGGTCGTGTTATTGGTACATTCAAACCCTAACCGACAAGCAATAAAAGTTGTATTACCTGTAGGATAGATGAGTACACAACCAGCACCTGCTCCTTCCTTATATTTGGATTCGTCAAAGTATAAGGACCATATCTATGCATCGTCGAAAGTACTCGGTATACTTGGCAGAGAATATGTCTGAGTATAGGTTACAACTTCAGATTGTTGCATAGGATTAGTGATGGGAAAGATTTCAGTCATGAAATTACCAAAGAAGGTATTCATTCCATGTGTTTCAAATGAATTAGTAGATGTAATGAAAGGTTAATTTGTGTCATTCAGATCCATTACAGTATTATTAATATAGTGTTCTCTGTTTATCCTGATTTTGTTGGGTTGTCCATTTTCAAACAGCCACAAGTGGGACCAATCTGTGGAAAAGTTACCATGCCACTGCTCTAACCAATCCCTTCTTAAGAACAAGCCATAAAATTCAGGGATATCAACAATGATAATATCAATTATCTGATGAACTTTCGGATTGGATGATAATCTAATCAGCACATTCTTAAGTTCACCAATTACTTTAATGTTTGTTTGATCTAACTGAATGATTTTGAGATCAAAAGGTTTAACTTCTGCATTAGTTTTTTGGAAAACAAATAGAGGCATCATGTTTGATGATGCACCAGAATCGACCATGCAATTATGTACGTTCCTATTAAAAATTTTGAAGGTCAACAAAAAGGGCGGGACATTTTTTCGAGTAGTAATAGCAGAATTCTGTTGATTTTTAGTTGATATCCCTAAAACAATTTTATCTACATTTGCTACAGTTTTTTCTACCAAGTCCCTTTTATCTGGAGGTTCAAATGTCATTTTAGTTGGGACCTTTTTGGCTGTATTTAAATTAACTCCTGCTGATTTTTTGCTACTAGGATCGCTCTTTTTACTATCTTCAACGATACTTTGAAGCATTTTCTGCAAAATAAGGGGAAATTTCAGCAACTCAAAAACAGAAATATTAGCCCTCAATTTTTTTAGATCCTCAATTAAATCATATTCCAAAACAGGGGTTGCTAAGATTTGTTTAATTTCATCTTGCTTTGATTCTTTTGGAAACACATTTTTACTTGCTTCAGCAGGGGGTTTGTTTTGGGTTTTGCTTCTTATGTTGTAGGGGTGAACAATTTCGAAGTTTGCTTCCAAAATACTATCCGAAAAGTGACCAAAAACAAGAGGAGATGAATCCTCCTCTTCTGGTACCTCCTCTTCAACTGTATCGTCAGGATTTTCCAGAGGAACAGAAGTAGAATTATCATGTGCTTCTAAGATGGTTTGCAAAGCATATTGTAAACTTTCGAAATTTATACCTTATGTGGTCGGGTTTGGCCGGTTAGGAGGAAAATGTTTTCTGAAAGGAGGTTTAAAAATCCCTTTGCTTGTGGATGCCTCCTTGGCTGATATATTCAAGTCAATGACCTGATTGGACAATTTTTGGAAATCTTTTTGCAAGCCTTCTAAGTCTAAATTTTCTTGTTGATTCTTAAGTTGAGGTGGCCTAGTGAGAATTTCTATTTTCTTCTTAGAAGATGAGGTTGTTTTAGCTTCACTACTAATATTGTCTTTTAAGCTTAATATATCCTTTTCAATTTGGCTCGCCTCCTTAAAGGCTTCTAACAACGTGTTCTTTTTAGACCTTTTGACCCATATGGCTCTGTTATTGTGCAAGGCTTTAGCAAAATATGCAACAATTAGACTTTATGCAGGCATCAAATCTGCATGGATTTTTTTCTTTAACGTCAAAAATATTTGGTTAAAGTCTTTCACTTTTCCCTTAGGATTCATTTTTAAGCTGGATAGTTCCATGACCAGGGCTTCCGGAGATTTATCGTCTCCGAATTTTTCCAAAAAACAAGTTTCAAACTTATCCCAAGAGACGATGGTTTGGGGTTGCTGAGCAAAATACCACGTGGAGGCATTTCCCTCAAACGTATAAGGAAATAATATGCATACTACATCCTCGTGTTCAACACTTCGAAGTCTAATGGCCAACAAAAAAATTTTGATGTGATCCTCAGTGGATTGCTTTGAATTTGGGTCAAATTTGGGTAGCCATTTCTCCAGATGTTTTGGTAATGGGTGTTGGGGTCCAGGTACAGCCAGGGAATTTTGATCGAACCAAGGTCTGGCAGGATTATTTTGGTTTTCCATGGGAGTTGGTGGTGTCAAAGACTGAGATGGTTCGAATGAAGAGTTTCCTTCATCTGAAGACTCTACTGCTAAAGAGGATGGAGAAGAATTAGGTGGAGATGGTGGACTATCGGGTCCTCGTGCTCCAGGAATGAGTGTTACAGTAGGATTGGTGGTATTTCTACCTAAAGGGTTTTGGAGCAGACCAGTGCCTTGAAGTTGTTCTCGAATATCCGAGAAATCAAGGGGTTGAATAAGTGTCCTACCAGGTTGTCTGATATGGGCTAAGGCACTATGCATTCTTATGAGTGTCTGACGAACAATTTCTTGCATGTCGGACCCTTGAGGAACTGGTGTCACTAGTTCAACGGGAATCTCATGGTTATCGTTTGAGGTAATTGTTGTTTCAAGTGTAACATTTTTGTCTGAGCAACTACGCGTTACGATAGGAGAGCGGGTGTGTGGGGGTGGAGTCTTGCGACCTCCATGTACCATCAATTTAATTCAGGCCCTCCTTCTAGCGTCATTTGTTGACAGGTGTAATTGACACACCGTCAACTGGAAGGTCAAATCCAGATGGGGGTTGTCTAAATAACCCAAGTCATTTGGAGTGAGATGACCTAACGGGTTTAACGACTTTGTTGGCCGACTAAAATCCCAAAATGATAAAAAGAAAGAAAACTAATATAAAAGAAACGACGATACTATGTACATGAATTTAATTCTTTACAAGTGTTAAAACAAAAACATGAGCATGTGATTATGAATAGGATATTTATAGTTTGCAAGTTTTTGGTAGATGTCTTGCGAAATCTATGTTTTTTGCAATTTTTTACGTAGTAGATAAAGAAAGCACATGCATTTTATATTTTTTATTTAATAATTTAAAATCTAAGAACTCACACATACTAATAAGACATAATTTGAAACAAGAACAAAATAATAGTCAAAGAAAATTTAAAATGTTCCTATTTCATTAATAAATAAACAAATAACAGAAATAAAAACTAACCTGAGATTAATCAACTACTGAGTTTATGTCTATGCGCAATTCAAACTCCTTGCTATCTTGCCTGTGAGAAAAACCTGTAACAGACTTGTGCTAACATTCCCAGAGTAAACTCAAAGGTATTTTTCAGAGGAAGGATATAAGAATAGAGTAATAAACATATAGATCTTGTGGTCTTGTAATGACAAACACTTATAGTAAGAGAAATTTAATATAAAGTATTCATGTAATACATCACTTAACATCAAGCATAAATCAATGATATTTAAATGAAATAATGATCACGGATGTAATATATGAACAACAAATTACAGACATAATTTAAAGTGCTAAACAAAATTAAATATTATATGCTGATAAGACTAAAGTTGTATAACATATTAACATTCCACAATATAAAAGGAAAAACATAATGGGAAAGCCCCACGTTGGTCTAAAGCCAAAGAATGAAAAGCTTGTCTATATAGTCTTGAAATTTACATGTCCATAATGCGTCCAAATCAAATATGTCTTTACTAGAAAGAGTGAACAATATTTAAACTAGTTCAGGATCCAAATGCTCATATCATACAAGATAGAGTTGAATCCCCCAAAATCATATAATATTACAAAAATAGTTGGATGGAAACCACTCATACATGAGGTTGTTTGTTCAAAAATAAACCAAAGTTTTATAAAACATAAAAAGGGTGAAACTACTGAACATTTTAGCGTTTAATTCAAAGTGTTTGTTCCATGCAATCAACATCATAATCTTCCATTTCCTGTGAATAGCAAAACCATTTTGATGCATTAGAAAAACAATCACTAATTACTAATTATTATTCAAAAGAAATTGGCTACAGAATCATAGATTTTGTAGCTAGTCTTATTTTTAGTAAATAAAATCAAAATTTAAATCTACCTATTTCGACTTTAATAACAGAATTGAATGAAATCAAAACAAAATTATTTTACCATTAAAAATTAGCCAAAGAGGGATCCGACAGTTCAGAATTTATAATTTCATTGAAACTGGTTGTGTTCTTAATGATTGTATTTCCATCCCTCTTGAATCATTTATTCTCCCTCTCAGTGTGTCTTCAGGTCAAGGTTCTCTTGTTTCAACAAAGTGTTCTGAGCATCCAAGCTTTTAATTCGGGCCTGTAGGAGCGGAACATCTGTATAGTAGCGCTCTATCTAGTCAAGACAACTATCACAGTGTACCGGGGAAATGGCAGATCGACGTGGAACACAATCGACAAGGGGTGCTTCATTTTTACCTATGGTTTGTTCCAGATCGTGCCTGATACTGGAAAATCCTTTTGTACCATTAAGACACAGGGGAAAATTGGTCACGAAATCATATTGTTTAACATGGGTAATAACCTCTCTCCCGGAACACTGATTTTCTGGGTCTTCACGAGCCCAGAAATCCTCTATCTCACGATCTGAGAATCGATCATCGATCTCGATCGGATCGATCGAGATCAAATTATTTCCCTTTCGATTTCTTAGTTTTCTATAAATCAAACGTCCAACATTCTTATTCCTGAAACTTAAATCCATGATTTGTGGTTTATTTCCTTTATGGACATTCTTGATAACAAGATTATCATCAATGTTTAAACTAGAATTGTTCATAGGCACAGGAGGGCCCTTTTCTTTTAATTCGGTAATCACTTGTTCCAGAGATATTCTAGGTGAAAACCTACATGATAATCTTTATCCACAAGGGTTTCATTAACAACAGAAACTGGTCCAATAAATTTTGGTCCCTCAAATGAATTAGCGAACTGGCTTTCAGCTACTTATCTGTCCAAGTTAGGGTTTGCAATTAAAAGAGGGTTTGTTGTAGCATCAACCTGAGTGAATCCATTTCTTATCAGAAAGGTTTCCCAATTGTCACTTATCTTTGACAAGTGATAAACCAACAAGAGTTTAACGAGTCTATGGTGAAACAAACACGAATTGATACCATGTCGTTTGTAACGCTTGGACATTTTGTAAAGACTCATCAATAGGTAAAAGAGAATATCCAACTCAAACCCTATGAAATTCATATGAAAATGTATGTGGTACAGAAAAACCAGCCCATATCGGATTTCACACGTAACAAACTGCTTCAGAATTAAAAGGAGACTATGCCATCTAAGTTTTAATAGAGCGATAGGAATACCTTGTATACAACAAGTGGTTTTATGGGAAGCCATGAATAAACTCCATGGGACATCTTCTATCTTAGCATTCTTGAACCACCTCTCACCTTTAGATGGGAGTCATGCCGCCTTGCTCATGAAATCCTATGTTAATTCCAACTATATATGCCCAATCTTGGCTTTGAAGCCGTCAAAAGTCTATGAAAATTCTTTTTCAATC
This sequence comes from Picea engelmannii, assembly GCA_009831015.1. NCBI lineage: Eukaryota > Viridiplantae > Streptophyta > Pinopsida > Pinales > Pinaceae > Picea > Picea engelmannii. The sequence continues at coordinate 155,534 of ML788163.1, read as the reverse complement.
TAGATATTATAGCCCTCGAAGTTCTTGAGGAATACATCCCACCCATGAGCCTTTAGGTCATTAATAGAGTCATCATGGGATAGCAGATCTTGGCATTTGTTTGAATCGATACGAACGATGGGTGCCATGACCACTGTGATAAGGATACAACAGAAATCACCAGGGCTAGGTTTAGGTTCCCAACGGATGAGCAGTAGAGACAGGTCTAAACGGGATGTAATAACACAAAAATTGCAGAGTCTGGGGGCTATCATAACTCGGACGGGAGAATTAGGGGCTATAAAATGAAAACTAGAAGGTTCGTAAGACTCCAAGCCATTTCTCACGATAAGTGCCAAAAATCACAGAGTACAAAACCCTATGCGCATAATGAATAGTCTCATTAATGTTTAGGGCAAGCAAGGTAAGGCGAAAAAGCAAGTACAACATGCTTGTACTCATTTGCATGAATATTGATATGAAAATTGAACTCGTGAGAATAGTATCACAGTTAACCAAAGTTCCTGTGCATTCAAACATTTCGCCAATGAACTATAGAACCAATAAATTCTTAATAACCCTAATACACAAAGATTTCAATAATGAATTAACCAACCATTTCATAAGATTTGAATTTTAATCATATATCGGTGGCTTTTAAAACAATATTTCTAAGGTAAAAGATTCTGAAAACAATGCAAGTTTTTATGTTTATAGTATTGAATTAAAACTAAAACAAACGAAAAAATCAATAAGGTAAGCTTAACCCAATCATTGCCTTGAAATGTTTACAAATAGAAGGTGATGGTAGCTACAAAAAGGTATAGTCTCTTTTGATCGTGGTAAGTATTGAAAATCATGTGTGGTTGCCAACAATACCTCATTGAACACATCTTCAAAATCTTCTAGGACTGCGTGATCTTCCAAATTTGGCACCTTATCTCTAGGTGTCTCTTCCATATGAGTTGCAAATATTTGACACCCTTTTATGTAACATTTCTTCAACTGCAATGCTGAAATTTCTCTAATGGATACTGCTCTGGGAATTCCCTGCACTTTCCTTAGGATCCCTTCCTCATCCAAGCAAGTAAATGCCTTTTTATGACAGTCTAGGATATCATGATATTGGTCCACCCAATCCATCTCAATTAGGTGGTCATAGGAACCTAAAGGCAAGATGTTCAAATGTGCCCTGGTGTTCAATCCATTTATGTTCATAGGACATGACATAACCATCTCATTAACTTTTATTTTGGCTCCAGTAGCCAGCTGCACCAACCAAGATTTTCCATGCTTGCTTCTTGGAAAATGCAAACTTTCCACCATCTTAGGATCTATATAAATATGACTAGCTCCTAAATCAATTAAAATAGCAATGCTTTGGTTGTTGATCATACCTTCCACTTCAATCACATGTGATTTATACTCTACTTGCTTGTTGTCCAGGGCTGCATAGGTGCTTGGTACATTTCTTCCCATGTCCTCCATTGTTTCAGTTTGTTGTACATTGTGAACAGTCCTCACTTTTTCACCTCTGTGAGGACAATATCTAAGCATATGATCTAATTTACAACCCCAACATTGATAGGTGGTTTCCTTTGCCTTTGAACCCCTTTCTCAATTGTTCTGGAATCTCTAGAAGTTGGCTATCCCTTAGGATTATTTTTGAAGAATGGTGGCTTAGTTCCTTTCTTCCTCTGATCCATCTTAAATTTATTTTTGTCTTCCCAAGATTTTCAGAAAGTTGGCCTTTCTTTTTGCTGATCATATAGGCATTTAGATCGCCTTATGGTCTCCTCCAATGTCTTGGGATCATCATACTATATTTTTTCACTAATGAATGATGGTAGTCCACTCAAATACCTTTGAATCTTAACTGTCTCATCCTTGATGAAAGAGACATACTTCAATAGTTCTAAAAACCTTCTTTCATATTCATCTATGGTCATACTCCCAAGCTTGAGTTCAAATAACTCTTTCATTTTCTTGTCATAGTATCTTTTAGTCAAGTATTTCCTCTCAAAATATTTCTTGAATTCTCTCCAAGTAACACTTTTCTCTTTAATGTGTTGCACCTACACAAGTTGATCCCACCACATGGATGCCTTTCCCTTAATTTGATAGATGGAAATTCTTTCATCTGCCTGAGATGAATAATTATGCAATTGAAAATACTTTCTCATGCTCAACAACCATGTCTCTGCATCTTCATCCTTCTTGTGCTCACCATCAAATGTAGGAGGTTTGATTTTTTTCATTTCTCCTTGTAGCTCATCCTTCCCAGACCTCTTATGCTTCCTAACAACGGATGGATTTGAGTTGTTGTGTTCCCTCTTATTGGAATGCTTCTAGGAGTGATGATGATGTCTTCTAACAATTCTTGATATTTTTTTCTCATCAGGAGACCTGTGACTTCCTGATTTTCTTGATCCACTCTCCTTATCCAATTTGTTTTCTATTATGTTCAAGCTCCGCATTAACTTCTTTTTGAAGTCCTCTTGTTTCTCATTGGCTCTCATAAGCCTTTCATTATCATCTTTATGGCTTTGGACATCCTTCTGTAAATTTTTAATGATCTCAACTGTATTCATGTTTTCATCCCCTTCCTTCTCCATGTCCATTGGATTTTGTTCCTTCAATGCCCAAATGGACATCCATCCCTCTAAACTCATCTTCCTTGCTGTAATTTACATGTGCATATTCCATTCCTCTAGAATCTACGTTGATCCTGATCTGATATAGTTGTTAACTCTGCAAAATGTACAACCAACAAAACTTTGTCAGGCTAACTGTCTCAATAATTTCATGAAAATATGAACCATTCTGGTTCAATAATATATCATAATTATTTATTCTTATTTCCTAGAAAATTGAATGCCCAGATCAATTTTATGGATGAATAATTATATTCTACTGTCCAATACCTTTCCAACGCCTGCTCCCATGCTCAATTCCAAGTCTCGAGAAAAACGTTACGGCTATTTGAAAAATGCCCATTAACTTTTTTGTTCATTCTTCAACTTGGCACAACTATGCACTGTAATTATGCATTTTCGCACCTAATCCATTGTATTTTTCATAGGATCTCAATTGGGTTTCCTCATATACATACTCTTGACACTTTGTCCAAGTTTCACCTCTTTCTGGGTTCTGATCTTCTAGTTACAACTTGTTGAAGTTCTAGGCCAATTCTTGTTTTTGGTATGGAATTCTACCGACACCTTATTTTCCATATTAAACAATTTTAACATGCCCATAAATTTAATTCAGATCTAGGATTGTATTCTATAGTTCAATATATTTCCATTGACTTCTCACATGCCTCAATATGATTCTGGAGCAGAAAGTTATGGCTCTTTGAAGTTAGATGGGTCTTAAAATTTACCCTCCACTATTTGTGTTGTAACTTTCTCATAAAAGATTCATTTGACGAATGGTTTACACCATTAGCAAGATCTATCTGGGCTCTTTTATTGGAGCTATAAATATAGAGTGTACCTTGGTATACTCTCTTCTCGTGGTTTTTGAGTAGCTAAATACGCTCTTAAGGGCCTCAAACGCGCTGCAAAAAGATGGCATTCAAATGATATAAAACGTCGCAGAAAATCACTGATTTTTTGTTGTTCTTCACCCTCCAAATGACTTCGCGTGCACAAATTTCAACCTGTACACCAATGTTTACCATGCATTGCAATACCATAAGGTAAAACCTGCTTTGCGCACTTATAACCGCTGTGTATCACTTCTCTGTCGTGCCAATAACTTACGCGCACTACTTTTGTGTCACACGCCAATATCCACCACGCAAAATTTTGTTTCTTTCACTATTACCCATTGCGTGCAATTTTTGTATCGTGCGCTGATATTCCATGTGCATTTCACTCTATTTTTTGCACCATGCCAAATTTTAGTATGCCCCCACCGCGCACCAATACTCTGTGCGCATCATTAACTAAATTGTTATGCAACAATATATACCCACATTGCGCGCGCACCAACCAATCTCCTCTGCGCTCTGCCAATACTACGCACACCACGCGCACCATTATTATGTTTGTGCACACTGTGCGCACCTTTTTATGCGTATGCACACCGTGCAATGCTAAATTTAGTGTGCGCACCCGCACACAGACATTTTTCCGCGCGGTGCCAAAATTTAGTGCGCGCTACTGCACACCAACATTTTTCTGCGCGGTGCCAAAATATATGCGTGCACCAGCATGCCAACATTTTTCCACGTGGTGACAAAAATTAGTGTGCGCACTAGTCTGCCAACATTTTTCCGCGCGGCACCAAAATTTACTGCGCACTCCCGCACACCAACATTTTTTCGCGCAGCGCCAAAATTTAGCGCATGCACCATCACGCCAACATTTTTCCGCGCAGTGCCAAAATTCACATATCGCAAAATTTTTACTGCACATCATGCCTTTCTAGTGCGCCCACCTATGCACATTCATTTTTATGCACATCAATTCCTTGTGAATTTCGCTGCAGAAATTGGAGCTTTTTCTAACCTTTTTCCCTGATTTACAATAAACATTTTGCAACTATGAAATTTGTTCAATTTCACCCCGATAACACCAATTCAACCTCTGCAACAACAAATCGTTGCGGTTTGACATTTCTGGAACAAAATTCTCCCAAACTCAGTTTATGAATTGAGAATTTTGACCACTAAACTCGCTCCATATGTCGTGGCTTCACTGTAACTTCAAATTTGACCAATTCTAGGTCTGAATTTGCTAGAACGGATATTAAATCAATAATATCTCACCACTTGGCCGAATTTCGCAATTTTCTCATTGAATTTAACAACAGAAATTGGGGATTTTTCCCAATTTTACCCAATTGCTACTACTTTTTACCATGGATGCTCTACAAACTGAAATTTGGCCACTTCAAAATCAATCCTCTATGAAATTTCGCTTCAACTCAACTTGCTCGGCCCATCTAGGCTCATTGTTGAAAACTAAAGCTCTGATACCATATTGTAACATCCCCGACCACCCACATTGAGGCATGCTACATGAGAGAATGCTTTCATTCTCTCTACAGAACATACTGTAACATACCCAGCATCCAACTGAGCTATGCCACGTAAATTTTTTGAACTACATGCAATTAAAATACATACACACAGAACATCTGATAAAATTTTTGAACTACATGCAATTAAAATACATACACACAAATTCATCTATAAATGCACGGATTCACACTGAAATAGCAGTAAACATATACATACATCATATAAAGGAAATACCCATAAATATACATACAGTTATAACCACACATAGGATAAACCCATAAAAATAAACACATAAATAATAATGCAGCATGTCAATTTATCACACAGTTGACACTTATCTTGTAAGAATATCACCAACTGCGTGCAGACCTTCTACGAACCTTCCAAACTTATACCACACTGCTCATCAATCTCAGCAGTGGGTCACCCCCGAGATGGGACTAAACTCCACCCGAGTAAAGGGATTCCTAACTAGGATAATGGTTCATAGACAATAGGAAAGACTTTGTCACAGGTGCCAATTCAAACTAACAACCTACAGTCCCTCATTCCCCACATGCATGTCCCACCCCAAGAAGTGTGCCCCTTCTCTTCTCAACAGTCCTTCGGCTGCCCCACTTCCTTTTCGGGCTTCAGCAACAGGTCAGACAGGAAGTCTCAAAACCCTGTAGTTGTAGTTTACCACCTTTAGGGAATCAATTCCCAGCAATTCTCTCACCCAGAGAGATTTCTCACGGGCCTGAGAACCCACCTTTTCAATATCCCACATGCCTGACAACCCGCTTCTTCAGTTCATCTTCCAAGCTAACCAAGTACACCAACTAATATGGCTATGGATATAGGTTCAGATACAATGTCAGGAAATTATGGAGGATAGTTGATTGTGTGAGTAAAAGATCATGGTATGTTGAATGTATGACTCCCTGATTGAAAGAATTCCCCCCTCCCCCCTGGAAAATCAACTAAGTCCCAACAATATGTATGCATGTCCCCAACTTGACACTTTTCATGTTGGGAGATACTTTGGCCCACTTGTCCCCAACTTTGGAACTTAGGATAAAATAATTATCCATACTTTATACCTTAAGAAATATTAATATAATATCCCTTAGCCCTTTTCCTTCACTTTTAGCCCCCCCCCTTTCCCTAACTAGTGGAGTTTAGTCCCCCATACTCTTTTATCGTGGTTTCTTTGCACACAGCGATGTATTTTATATTAATGATGAGGCATATACAAAAATAGGTGCATTGGCCTTTAACATCTAGGCTCTACAGCCTAATTCAAAACATAAGGATCTTAGCTTATAATATCTAGCTCGCCAACCTATAAAACACCTCATATATACAAAGGCTCCCTGGCCTCAAAATCGTACGCACTTAAGTTGTTGCGCGCGGTATCCTAGGATGTTCACACTTCATCATTTCACTGCGCAGTACATGCGCACACTATGCCATGGAAGGTGCATGCAAAATGATATCAAACAACTCACCAGCTTAAGTACAATTGCATTTAAGTTTACAACTGGGTTCAACCTAGGGATATTACATGGATTTTATGAGGAGAATGAAATGAATAAAAATTATTAAAATATGCTTAACATGGAATAACAGAGATACAGTAAAACTGGTTTTCTATTCAATAAGGAGATAAGCTGAAATTGTAAAATGCAGCGGAAAACAAGCTTGCTAGAATGGTGGCGTCTTATCTCTGAGAAGAGATGTGACAACTGCGCTCATTCACAAGAAGATGATTACAATGAGGCTCTGAAGGCCTTTTTACAATAAACAGGAATGTAAAAAACCCTAGACATCCAAAAACCTAACCCTAGGAGATGAAGCGCCAAAAGTCATGTGGGCCTTGTTTGGGTAAGTTACTACATCAACTTCCTGGGGTCGTAACGTTTGCATACGATATTCGTTTTAGGCGCACGATAGCCCGTTGGAAAGGTATATCCAAGGACTACGCATTTTTTTGCAATCCATCAAATGGCATTTTCAATTGTGGCGATCCCTAAAAACGTTGTTTAGGGCCTCAAAATGGCCCCGCAAGTCAGGGACCCGAAAACTAGGAAAACAAAAGTTGTCAAAATGGAAAACTGCCAAAATGAACCAGTTGGAATAGGTGGGAGGAAACCAAAATCCATCTGGATCAATTCTCCTCCATTAGGAAGAAATGGTCTCCATTTCTTTGAGTTCCCCCATCAACTGAGGAAATTTCTACTAAATTTGGCCATGGGTGAGCCACTTGCCTTGGTGCAGGAGATGCCATGTTTTGACAACTCGATAAAGTTAGATCCTTTGTTGTTGGGTGCCCTTGATCTGTGTGTCCACATTCTGATCACTAGATTCTTGTTTCATGCAGTCAGGGTTGATCTCTATTGGTTTCAACTGCTCTGTTATCTCTGAGGTGTCCAATAATGGTGGGAAATATGGTCAAAGGAGAGCCACGTTGAAGACTGGGTGCAGGCCAAGGAAAGGGGGAATGTTGAGCCCAAAATCATTGTCACCCATAGCCTTGGTGATGGTGTATATCCCATATCGGAATGGTCGAAGCTTCTGATGGGGCCCTATAAGGCGTTATTTCTGCAAGTGCAACCAAACTTTGTCGCCCATCTAAAACTTATGTGGCACCCGGTGTTGATCATGGCATTGCTTGTACTTGGAATTGGACTTCTGTAAAATATCTTGAACCTTTTGGTGCATGTGATGGATCCTCTCAATGAACTAGGTGGCTTTGTCAACTTCTGGTGGAGCAAGGGATGAGTCGATTGAGGTGTTCACTAGGGGCAGTGCAACATCCATGGGGCCCAATGGTTGGAATCCCAACCCCACCTGAAAGGGGTTGTGGCTAGTTGAGTTATGCAGGGCTCAGTTGTAGCTATGATGGACATAGGGAAGAATCTCATCCCATGTGTAGGGATACTTGGAATTGTACAGACATAGGATATGTATGATCATCCGATTGACGATCTCAGTTTGGCCATCTATTTGGGGGTGGAAGGAAGTGGATTTGGTGAGCTTGGTATCCAACAGTAACCAGAGGATCGACCAGAATGTGTTGAGGAATCAATTATCCTTATCTCAGACAATGGTTTTTGGGATCCAATAGTGTACCCAGACACATTCAAAGAAGATCTTGGCAGTGGCCTCTACAGTGATGTTCTTCTTGCAGGAAGTCATAATCGCCATCTTGGAAAAGCGATCAACAACCACAAAAACACAGTCATTGCCCCTCTTGGTGGACGGGAGGCCTGACATGTATTCCATGGAGATGGATTCCCACGACTTGTCAGGAGTAGGAAGAGGGGTGTAAAGGCCTTGTTTCTCAATGGTCGGTTTAGCAATAGCGCAGGCGGTGCAATACCTAATTTACTTGTTGACATCATGTCGAAGTTTCGGCTAGTAGAAACATTTTTGCAGCACTGCCATTGTCTTTTCAACGCCAAAGTGTCCTGCCACCCAACTGTAGTGAGCTTCCCAAATCAGCTTCACGTGCTCGATTAATGGAATGCAGAGATGGCCCAAACGACACAACAGCCTGTCCTGAACATGGAAATTAGTGACCATTGAGTTTTCTCCCAACATTTGGTAGGTGGTGGAGAAGTCAGGGTCTGTCCCATAGAGGTGGGGTCATCCAGAGGTCTCATGGCCGCAAGATTCTAGCACCATGGTGAGTGTCGCGACTGGAGGTTGACTAAGGTAATTAGAAACTGGGTTGGTACTTTCCGTTTTATACTTGATGTTGAGGTGGAATTGTTGTAATTATGTGGACCACTTCTGATGGCGGTCATTCTGCAAGTTTCCTTGGGTCTGGATGAACTGTAGAGGCTTGTGATCAGTGTGGATGATTGTCTCCTTCCCCAGAATGTAATGTCTCCACTAGTGAAAGGATTTCACAATGCAATACATTTCTTTGTCATAAGTAGGGTACTTATGGACAACATCTAATAGTGTCTCACTATGATATGCCATGGGGTGGCTGTGTTGAGTGAGAACGACACCCACAACATAGTCTGAAGCATCTGTCTCTATCTCAAAGGGATGTTGTGGGTACGGTAATGAAAGTACTGGGGATGAGCACAAATGTTGCTTCAATTCATAGAAGGCTTGTTTTTGGGACAATCCCCACACAAATGTTTCCTTACCACCACCCCTGGTTACTTAGATGAGGGTTCATGCGATATGAGAGAATCCCAACACGAACCTGCGATAGAAATTGGCGAGGCCCGAGAAGCTCTAAAGCTCAGTGAGTGTGGTTAGGGCTGGCCAGTCACGGATGACCTGGATCTTGGCTAGATCCATATGCACACCATGATGATCAACGATGTATCCTAAGTAATGGACCATGTCCATGCCGAAGGATCATTTTTCCAAGTTTGCATATATTTTGTGCTACCGCAGGCTGTGCAGAACCTGTTGAATATGTTGAAAGTGTTCTGCCCAAGTCTTGTTGTAGATGAGGATGTCACCCAGATACACCACTGCAAAAGTATTGGTGAAAGGTCGCAGGATATTGTCCATCATCCTCATAAAATTTGTTGGATAATTTGTCAAACCAAAGGGCATGACCAACCATTCAAAAAGACCTTCTTTTGACTTGAAGGTGGTCTTCCATACATCTACATGTTCTCTTGGGACCTGCTTGATCCAGATTTATTTTTGGAACGAAATGAGAGTGGAGATATAATAAATAAATGCACAGAGATATCGTAGATATTCAATAATATAACAAAAATGTATCATATATGCAACCATAAACACAGATATATAGTAATACATGATTTTTATTAATGAAATAAATGTACAAAGACTGTAAAAATATAGAGTGAAAGACTTGCTAGAATGGTGGCAGCTTATCTCTGAGAAGAGATGTGATGGCTACTCACATTTGCAAGAAGATGATTACAATGAGGCTCTGAAGGAATTCCAAAAACCCTAGACATCCAAAAACCTAACCCTATGAGATGAAGCGCCAAAAGTCATGTGAACCCCATTTGGGTAAGTTAATACATCAACTTCCTGGGGTCATAACTTTTCATACGATCTCCATTTTAGGCGTATGATAGCCCCTTGGAAAGGTATCATCGAGGAGATTCATTTTGGGGGCTCAATCATGCCTTCAGATATCATTGAGAAGCTTGATCCCTAAAAAACTTCATTTAGGCCCTCAAAATGGCCCCGAAAGTTAAAACTTCTAAAAATAGTAAATTGCCAAAATTGTCAGAAAATTGTTTTGAGCCATTTGGAAAAGGTGGGTGGCCACCGATATCCACCTAGATCAATCCTCCCTCCTTAGGAAGAAATTGTCTCTATTGTCTTGAGTTCCCAGGGGAGAGGAAAAAGCGTTTGCTGAATCTGAATCTTGGTGAGTTGCTTGCCTTGCTGGAGATGTCACGTTGCTCGGTTTTTGGAAGGCTATCACGAGCATGTGGCTGGGAGGGTTGGACCTTTTTAACCATATTGGATACATGAGATTCTTTTGTGAAGAAGGAATCTTTACACTTTTCTACAATCTTGTCAACCTGCTTCTATTGGATAGAAGGTGCTTGGGTCGAGGTTGTAGTGGTTGCAGTATCCTTTTGTTCACCTTTTGAACAGATTGTGAAGAAGCTGAATTTTGTAGTATGAGATACTACCTTGCGGCACTTTTTAGGTGGAACAATAGTTGGAACTACCTCTGGTATTCTATAGAGATGACCCCCCAGAGAAACAATGACACTGCGGGGTCAAGACTCATAAACAACATGGAGCTTCCACATATATGGTTGGCCCAAGAGAACATCACAGATATCGAGTGGGGAAACATCACATAACACCTCATTCTTGAAGGGATGGATGTCGTATGACAATCGACACTGTTGGCTGACACAAAGATCTCGTCCTTGGCGAAGCCACCCGATGTTGTATGGTTGCGGGTGTGGTGTTGTCGACAATCCCAACTATTTGATGACCTCTATTGAGATGAGGTTCTTCTGGATTATGCTATCAACAATAAAATGAAGTGAGGTCCCCTTCACCCACATATGTGAATGAAAAAGGCGCTCCCCCTCTTCAGGATCTTTTGGTTCTTCTGGTTGAATTGTTGCGGTTGCGACAATAGCAGTGGGGTCTACATTGAATATCTATCTTTTATCACTATTTTCATAATCATATTCTGAATCAGGGTTCGGCTCCTTGTCTTTGATATTGGCCACCAATGACTGTTTTGAGCGACATTCATCAGTGTTGTGCCAGGGGCTTTTGTTGAAATAGCACCATTTTCCAGTGTCCTTCTTTGTCTTCTCATGACCCTTCTTTTCCTGTGTCTTGGACTGGTTTTCGAGAGACTGTTTGTTAGGGCCATATTTGTCATACTTTGGTTGTTGCAGATTTGCAGAACTGAACTCTCGTTTGTTCTGGTTCTTAAATTTCTGCTCAATTTTAACAACATATCGATAAGCAACACCGAGTGATGAGATGTCTAGAAAATCCATTTCAGTTTGGATGTATCTGTGTAGAGCCCCACAGTATTTCAGAACCAAATTTCATTCAGAGTCTTTGATACCTAGCTTGGTGCATAAGGTATGGAAGGTATTGGTGAACTCTGGAACTAATTGGCCCCTCTCTTTCCGCAGTGTGGTCCATCTCATGTATTGGTCCTCATAGTTGCCAATAGGGTAATACTATTCATTTACTGCATCCACAAAAAATCCCCAAGTGGGCTCGGCCCCATATATTCTAGACTCCTTTGTGGAACTTTTCTCCCAGTAAGTTTCCCACCAATGTTTGACATGGGGGAGAAATTTAAGGAGTACGAAGGTGATCTTTTCCCTATTGGAAAAATGGTGAACAAAGAAATAACCGTCTAGTAGATTTAACAATTTGTCTAGGGCTTCTACATCTATATGTCCTTCAAATACAAGAATATCAAAATTAACTTGTACCTTTAAAAGTGAGGTGCTTCCAAATTGGTCGCTTGATGAAGATGCACATGTTTCTATCGGAAGGCATTGAAGGATGTGGGAAAAATTCTCCATCATTTCGTCCCTCTGTCACGTGAGAGCTTGCTCAAGCAACAGATTGATAGGATCGTTTGCTCCGTCATTTTTCTTTTCTTCCGCCATGGAGGGTTTATTGAGCGTGTGAGAGCAATTTTCTTCAAGACATACAAGCTCGAGACCCAACTTGCTATACTCAAACCTTGTCGGGGACATGCACTGAAAAATGATCAAGAGCAACCTACTTTGATACCACTGATCTGGATTTATTTTTGGCACGAAATGAGAGCGGAGATATAATAAAGAAATGCACAGAGATATCACAAATATTAAATAATATAACATAAATGTATCAGAGATGAAACCATAAACACGTATATACATTAATACACAATTTATATTAATTAAATAAATGTACAGAGACTGTAAAAATACAGAGTGAAAGACTCGCTAGAATGGCGGTAGCTTATCTCTGAGAAAAGATGTGATGGCTACTCGCATTCAAAAGAAGATGATTACAATGAGGATCCGAAGGCATTTTTTTCAATAAATAGGAATTTCAAAATCCCTAGACATCCAAAAACCTAACCCTAGGAGATGAAGCGCCAAAAGTCATGTGGGCCTCGTTTGGGTAAGTTAGTACATCAACTTCCCGGGGTCGTAACTTTTGCATATGATCTTCGTTTTAGGCATATGATAGCCCGTTGGAAAGGTATCATCGAGGAAATTCATTTTGGGGGCTTAGTAATGCCTTATCCCATCATTGAGAATATCTATCCTGAAAAACCTTCATTTAGGCCTTCAAAATGGCCCCGAAAGTTAAAACTGCTAAAAATAGTAAATTGCCAAAATTGTCAGAAAATTGTTTTGAGCCAGTTGGAAAAGGTGGGTGGCCACCGATATCCACCTGGATCACTAGTGGTAGCCAAACTTCATATCAATATTACTGAAGTATTTGACCCCCGTGAGTTGATCAAGGAGGTCATCAATTCAGGGAATTGGGTACCGGTTTCGGACTCTGATTTTATTCAGGGCTCGATAATCAATGCACAGTCGCTAGGTCCTGTCTTTATTCTACACAAGTACTATTGGTCTCCCACAAGGCAATGATCTGGGATGGATGTGCCCCTTTTGGAGAAGTTCTTGGATCTACCTCTTGATCTCCTCATTTTATAACAGAGAGCGATGGTAGACCGACCCATTGGGTAGCAGTGCACCTAGGGTCAGATTGATGGGATGCCTGACCTAGAAGTGCAGAGATACCTCGGTAGGAGAGGAGAAGATATCTGAGTATTCTTCCATGACCTTATCCACTTTCTTCTCTTGTGTGGAGAGATTGGCCATGGAGGCCCTAGATGTGGTTGCGATCTTTTGCATACTCTGAGAGTGAATCACGAAGAAGAAAAATTTATCGGTCTGAGAGATGACCTTCCTGCATTTCTTGGCAGAGATCAAGGAAATATCATTAGGAGGGACTGCCTCAGGTATCCTGTACAATTTCCTAGTCAAAGTAATAATAACACTACGAGGCCTAGAGTCATATACAACATGATGTTTCCATAAATATGGTTGGCTCAAAAGAACATTACAAACTTCGAGAGGAGAAACATCACATAATACCTCATCTTTGAAGGGCTTGATTTCATATGACAGTCGACATTGTTGGTTGACGTAGAGATTGATTCCTTGGCGGAGCCATCCAATGGTGTAGGGTTGTGGGTGCGGCATTGTCGACAGGGTCAGCTGCTTGACGACCTCTATTGAGATGAGTTTCTTCTGGCTACCACTATCGACGATGAAGTGCAACAGGGTGCCTTTTACCCACATCTACGAATGGAAAAGTTGCTCGTCTTCTTCTTGCTCATCTATTTCACCAAGATGAAGCTTGGTGGTAGAAACAATGGCACTAGGTTCTGTGTTAATGATCCGTCTTCCCCTTTCTGGTTCTGACTCAGATTTAGAACTCGCATCTGATTTAGAGGCTTTCACTTTGGCCACCAGCAACTACTTTGAGTAGCAATCAGCAGTGTTATGCCAAGGGATCTTATGGAAGTCGCACCACTTCCTCATATCCTTCTTTGTCTTTTCGGTGTCCTTCTTTGCTTGTGGCCTAGACTAGTTGTCCTAATACTTTTCATATTTTCTCTATCCTTTGTTTTGTAGGTTGGGGCCGCCCTTTCCTGGTTTTTGCTGCAAGGGGTTCCTAGGCCCAAATTGTCACGTCTTTTGTCTGAGCTTCTGCTCGATTTTGACGACATATCAATAGGTCGCGCCCAAGGACGAGATGTCCATAAATTCCATTTCATTCTAGGTGTATATATGTAGATCACCACGATACTTGAGCACCATATGTCGCTCTGAATCTTTGATACCCAGCTTGGTGCGTAGGGTATGGAAGATATTTGTGAAATATGGCACTGCTTGGTCTCTTTCTTACCGCAGTGTAGTCCATTTGGTATACAGGTCATCATAACTTATGATAGGGTATTATTGTTCCTTAATAGCATCCTTGAAGGATTCCTAGGTGGCTGCGACTGTAAATAATGAGGGTTCCTCTATTTCCTTTTGCTCACAGAAAGTTTCCCACTAATATTTGACATGGGGAATGGCTTTGAGGAGCGGAAAAGTAATTTTTTCTCTATTTGGCATGTTATGGATAGAAAAATATCCTTCTAGTAGATTCAAGAACTTATCTACAACATCTGCGTCTATCTAACCTTAAAATATAGGAATATCGAAGTTGATTTGTACCTTGAAGGGGGTGGCGCCTCCGCTCGAGGAAGATGTGTCACTTGTTGGTAGACACCGAAGGATTTGCGTGAAAGTATCCATCATCTCATTCCTCTGTTGCATGAGGGATTCCTCAAGAAACATTTTGAAAGGATCTCATGTCCCGTCATATTTATTTTTTCCTACCATGAGAGGTCGTTTGGGCACGCGAGAGCTTTTGTCCTCAAGAGAAACAAGCTCAAGACCCAATTCTTTGTACCCTGACCTTGTTGGGGACATGCATTAAGATGATAAAGAGAAAACCTCTCTGATACCATTGATCCGTATTTTATGAGCAGAACGAAAATAATATAGATTATTAAAATATGCTTAACACAGAATAACAGAGATACCGTAAAATTGGTTTTCTATTCAATAAGGAAATAAGTTGAAACTGTAAAATGTAGCAGAAAATGAGCTTGTTGGAATGGTGGTGGCTTATCTTTAAGAAGATATGTGATAATTGCGCCCATTCGCAAGAACATGATTACAATGAGGCTATGAAGTCCTTTTTACAATAAACAGGAATGTAGAAAACCCTAGACATCCAAAAACCTAACCATAGGAGATGAAGCGCCAAAAGTCATGCGGGCTCCGTTTGGGTAAGTTAGTACATCAACTTCCTAGGTCGTATCTTTTGCATACGATCTCCGTTTTAGGCACACGATAGCCCGTTGGAAAGGTCTATCCGAAGAATACACATTTTGCTACGATCCATCAAAGGGCGTTTTTTACTGTGGCAAGCCCTAAAAACGTTTTTTAGGGCCTCAAAACAGCCCCGCAAGTCAGGGACCTGAAAACTAGGAAAAACAAAGTTGCCAAACTGGAAAACTGCCAAAATGAACTAGTTGGAATAGGTGGGAGGCCACTGACATCCATCTGGATCAGGCAATGAAAATACAAGCTAGGCTTCTAAGGAAAACAAAAGGTCACCTTATGCGTATATGGGTGAGTTGTGGGAACAACAATGTCTTTTAAGAACAATATTGTATTAGTGCCAAATCTTGATATAGCTCTCCTATCCCTTCTCTATGTTCTTGGCCTACTTGTTCCTATCATCAATGACTCTATAAGTATCTCTAACTTTCGATGTGGTTTCTTCCTTGAAGACTTTTTCTCTTGTCCTAGGGTGTCTTTATTGGCTTTGTCTACTCTTGATCCAAAAAGGATCCAGAGAAGACTAAGGATAACTCAGAATTCACATAAGCACCTCAGGAAGCTCAGAAAGGCCTCAACAGACAGAGAAAGGGAAAAAAATCAAATTCCTCAAAACTTAGTGAAATTTGCATCATCGCGAAGAGCGCGTTGCAATATTTCCAACAGCATAAACGACTCGTCAAATGGAGTTACGGATCAAAATATATTCGCGATCAAAGTTTTGGTCAGCCTATCCCAATCAACAAGGATGAATCAGCATCCGTACTGCTGACATCAGCATCATTACGAATGACATCAACGTCCATACAGGGTACGTGGCACATGCAGAGGGTGACACTTGTGATGCTAACATTAGCCTGATGATGTGGCAGCACCAAAGATTTCCACATGTCACTCGATTTTGGACTTTTTCGACCAATGGGAAAGTGCCACGTGGCAGTCCGTATGGCCACCCGACAGGTTGATTTGGCAGAGATGACATGGAAAGTCTATGTAGTATAGTGACATGGGCCAATAAAAGGCCTCCATGTGGCCAATTCATGGGTTGCCACGTGGTAGCGTGAAAATGCACAAGGACGCCCAACAACCGAAATATCCAAAAGTTGGTGGGGTTAGCTGGCACCAACCCCCAATCTACCAAGTTGGTAGAAGACTCCGCCAAATCTGGTTGGATGAAAACCATATCTGCTAAAGAAAGCATATCCGCCAAAGGCTCCTCCAGAATTATCCAACCGCCAAACAAACTCTGCCATATATACACAGCAGTGCAACAATACACCAAAATGGGAGTCTGCAGGTTCGACCTCAGGATCTCCCCTATCCACTATGCCTTTGCCATGTCCACTCAACCAATTGGGATGAGATGTGAATTGGTACAATCTTCCCATGAATTTACTAAAGTTTTGGAATTCACCAGTGCATGGGGGTCAAACCAGGGTGTGCGACCATACAAATGGAGGCATGAAAAACGAGAAATTTTTCCATTAATTTATTGCAAGTGCAAGCATGGAAACCGAGACAAATTTTCTCATGGGCCTGAAAGTGCCAGAATCAGATCGAGGCATGGAGACAGTCAATTTTGGGTAATTCGATGCCACAAATTCAGTGGTGTTGTTTGTTTTCTGATCTAAGCAAAGCTTTTGCATCTTAACTCTAGAATGAGGTATACTTATGTATTTTTCTAAATTCGTTTGTTGATTTAATAAAAAGGCCTATCCAATTGAGAGAAAGACCCATATATGTATTCCACTAGGGACGAAATTTGTTATCAAGTTTTATGTGTTCAGATCTAATGCATATGTCTCTTCATTATTGAGTTTTTCCTTCTTTATGGTGCACTTCATTTTATGCTCATTTAATACAATTCTTTAATAAGTCACGTCGATGAAAAGATCTCGGATCAACTCTCATCGTGTGGATGATTCAACTCTATGTCTCAAGGGGCATCCCAAAACAAGTAGGGTAATATAGGTATCACCTTTCTAAGGGAAATTTGGATCACCATACAACACTTCATATTTTTCATTATTTTATATTATATATCTAGCATGTTTTATTGCATTGTATTGGAGATCGAGATCAAGTCTCACTTGTTATGAGGTGTAGCATCATGTGCAAGTTTGTTTGAGTGGAGTAGCACTCTCTTGGAGGCATGAAACATATCTCATATTCATCCCATGCAAATTCAACACCTACATCATCATTTTATTGAGTAATTTCATTTTCATCTCTCTTTCATATTCAACACTTAGGTTAATTAGAGCAATAAAGGATACTAATAAATTAACCCTATTTAGTTTTCTTCCCTTTATTATTTTTTTATTACTTGCTATTTAATGTTGAACCCTAATTGAATTACCCATATTAATATACAACACTATGTCACATAATCATCACTAAAATCCTAATTAACCCAATGACCTTCTCTCCTTCTCTTTTTTCCCTCTTTTCCTCTCTCCTAAGGTTTATCAAATTTTCACTAAAATTGAGAGGTGGCTCCATTTCTCCTTCCTCATTGTGGTATCATGGTTCCTAACTCTAACCATCACACTATAGGGAAGAGATCCTATAATTAAAATTTGACAAAATTATTAACCTTGAAGGTAAAGAATTAGTCATAGCCAAATCTCTCACTATTACAACATGGGGATGTAGCATCAAAATAAGCATCGTCTCCCGATGTATTTTCGGGGAAAAGATAAAGTGTGTAAAAAATAAAATGTGATGATAAAGTGGGAATCAGTATTTTCATCAAGTTTTCATTGAGCCTATGTTAGCCTTGCATTATCATTTTCGATATGTGCTTTACAAGGAATTGTCATAGAAATGAAAAATATGATGCACAAAGTTTGTATGTGTCACATTATCATTGTAAAAAAAAACTAATAGAGCCATTTTTGTGTTGATTTCACATCATATGTGTATTATTTGTGTCGTATTAGCATCACATTTTATTGCCATAGGTGTCAGAAATTCATATGGGGCATCAATTTTTCATTGTATTAGAATATTAATAGCATTGAAAAAAAGAACGTTTTAGTAATTTTTCATCATATTTGCATCTTTTTAACATTATTTTACATTACTATTGAGTTGTAATATCATCATGTATACATCGTTCTTATTCTTTTTTGTATCATATTAGAGTCACATTACATCATTCATGCACCATGTTAACCTTAGGTTTGCACCATTATTCTTCCATTTTTGTTGTGTTAACATATTTTTAGCATCAAAGTAAAGACATTTGTGTCAAAATATTATCAAAATTGTGTTGTTTTGGAATGTAAGTTGCGAAGTTATTATTATTTATGATTGAATTATTTTTTTCAAATTAATTATTATTGATTATGTAATTATTTTATTTATTTAATTATTATTGATAATTAATTCAACCTTTATTAGTTATAATTAATGTAATTATTATTTTTATAATATGTAAATATTGATGAGATTAATGATTAGCATAAGTGTATTTTACAGTGTATTAGTCATGAGAGAGAAACTCAAGTATACAACATAGCATGAAAAAAACCTATGCATATATTATAAGGAAATGAAATGAATTTGACATAAGAAGTTGCTTGAACTACCTATGAATAAGTGGTATAATGCCACCCTACGAAAATATCAAATTTGATCCAAAATTGATCATTATATAATTTTTCATCTATCTTAGTACTTTATGGGTGGAAAAATTGGAGGAATTGTCTTGTAGATCCCATTTTAGGGGCAGGTCCTAGGTTGGTGATTTGGAGTCTAGAACCTTCTAGAGCCGAATTGAGGCATAAAAAAAGATTCATATCGAGGCATCAAACGATGATTTTTGTGGTAAAAAAATTGCAAGCATAGCATATATCCTCTCGACTCTATCCTACACATCAAAAAAATTCCAATGGTGCAAAAATCACCTCAATTGGAGTTCCTATGTGGAAGTTATGACTCCCACAAGTTGACCTACCCTATTGACCATCATGGTACCAAGTGGATACCACATCGACCCCAATTAATCACACATGTGGATTTTCAATAAGATTCTAGAGGGTCTAAAACCCTAACACCAATTGAGGGTTAAGGAATGCAATAACATTAACCATAACCCTAAATAGTTGTTAGAATATGTTAAATACTAGGTTGCTAGGAAGAGAAGGGGTTCCATTCATTTGATATTTTTATTGTTCCATAGTTGATAAGAGCATCTAGGAGTGGGGTATTAGAGCATAACAAAGGAGGCAGAATATTATGTAGCAACCATTTAGTCTACAATGTCAAAGGAAACTCCATAGTGAGTGTCCTTTTCTTTCTACTTGCATTTCATAATTGAAGAAAAGAGAGTAGAGCATAGTGTTTAGGAAAATATATGAAATTATCTTACTCAAGCATTTTCCGATATTGCTTGGCTAATGCAAGATAGCCGAGAATGTTACCTTATGTTTATAGCCTCAAAAAGTGTTTCCCAATCCACAAGTATTAATTGAAAGGGGTTAGGTTGATTTTTTAATAGAAGATTGTTGCAAAAAAGTATAACATTTTTATACCATTTTCTGAATAATACATATGAAAAAGGTAAATGTGGAGACAAAATCAAAAATACCAAGTCACATATCAACACAGATGCGATAGAATAGCAATCTCTTATTTCATTCCAAGAAATCAAAAGAATCGTTCTCTTTACAAAAATCCTTGAGGGAGTTTGGACCAAAGTCAAACTTAGATATCCCTGATGAAAACCATACAAAAGGACTCTGACAGGAAGTAAAAACTGAACTTTAAAATATGGATTAGCTTGCCACAGATTTTTTCCCACACGACTCTACACAATATCCTTTATGAGTCATGAAATTTAATTCATAAATAGACAATTCTATGTATACTATCAAAGATAGATCAACACCTCTGAAAACAAGTGTCTGAATGATGTAATTTAGCTTTGAATCTTGTTGTCTACTATACGACCCTACTTTCATAAAACAGAATTAGGCTTTTAATGAATTGAAGAATGAATCAAAAATGAACTATCTCAATAAAACTCAAGAGAAAACCTTAGTATGATTTCTCCTTCTATTATCCATTTTTCTTCCTCTTCATTTCTCTTTTATACATTCCAAATTAGTTGAAATAGTTCAACCACTTCATTTAGTTAAGTTAAAAAAAACTCAACTAACTTTTAGTTTAGGGGAAGAATTAATAATAATAATAATAATAATAAGGGTCTTTTAATAAATAATAACTAGTAGGCGGGACCCCTTGTAACTCCCTATATTTCTTTAACAAAAATAAACATAACTAGATAATAAATCAGACGCATCCCTCCTTATGGCTCCCATAATTATTTTCATAATTTTGAAAATTAAATATCAATGATATTTCAAATCATATCCAAACATATAATATCTAGAATATCCAAAAATAGCATGTTGTCCAAAACCTTTAGCAGCCCAATGTCCTCAATAAAACAATAATAAAGTAAAGTAAAAAATTGTATTTGCCACTTTGAGAGGAAATTTTCCCTTTGTTGTTGCTATCTCCTTTTGACTTCTTTGAATTAGCCTTAGGCTATGTAGAGCCTTTAGGCTTGATATCACTAATGACATGAGAACAATCATCTCTCAAGTGCATGTGGGATGAAATAGATTTGGCTGAATCACTTGAGGGGGGAGGAGGGGGCAGCAACAACTTTTCCTTTATCATGAATATGGTGGGATTCAATTTTGAGTCTTGTGCTTGCATGGTAGGACTGTACAGGTGTGTGTGTAGGGGAAATATGTACATTTGGGTTAGCAGGTGGAGGAGGAGAAGGTAGAGACAAATTTTTCTAGCCACGATGTTGGGAGACAGTTGGGTGAACAATCTATTGCCATTCGCCATTCTAAGGGACTTCAGGTTGCAATGAAACATGAGGGGGCACAGGGATACTAGGGACATGTTGGGGTTGGAAGGGAGGACTCTCTGGTCTAGGTTGGACTACCCCTTGTCCAATCCAATTGAAAAATATAGCTTCAAAGAGCTCGTTTAACTCCTGAGGATCTGCATCAAAATGTATTGAGAATCTTTGCCTTCTAGGCCTTCTATTCCAATTCCCTCTACCTCTATTATTTCGGCCATGACTTCCTCTACTGAAGAAGCTCATCCTATATACAACGTTTATTAGCAAATAGCTTCTTAAACAAACCATACATGAAATCTCTTAATATGAAACAAATTTTGGCTCAATAATCACATCAGACCCATGCAATCCAATCCATAAAATTCATTCAATAATTTTCAATGAGCAGGGGGTGAATTAGGGTTTCGTGATATCTGAGGGGATTGTATTGAGTGAAAAAGTGAGAAAATGAAAGGGAGTAAGAACACGATTACTGCTCAACCATCATTGAACAATCGATTGTGCAACAATAACCAAATCATATGAGTTGTGATTCATCTCTGTGTTATTTCTTAATCATTGTAATACCGAGTTTTAATTTAATTTTAAGAACACGGTGTGCAAAATGAATCTAGGATTGTGAGGGGATTTGTGTTGAGTGAAAAAGTGAGAAAATGGCAGGGAATTTGATGGATACCGTTCATAAAACAAATTAAATAAATAATACAATCATAACTCTGTTAAAAATTAATCCAAAAAACATCCACTTACAAGACCAACATTCATTGTTCCTCAATTGTATACAAAATTGCTGCTTGTCTCAATAAAAAATAAATTTTCCCAGAAATCCTTAATTTTAGCAGTCTGTGCATTCATAACTTATAAAAAAAAATTCCATTCAACAGTATTGTTTATTATAATGATGATCCCTTCTTCCTTTTAAAAAAAAAAAAATCAAAACATGCACAACAATATGCTCAACATCTATCCCCGATAATCAATAGTGCACCATGATAATAAATCAACAATCATTGTTCACCAATCAACAATCGGGCCCAATTTAAATGTACACAGGTTTATTCTCAAGCACATGGACAGACTCAAAAGCATGTCGGATCATATGCAGGACTTTAATCAATCAATTGACAAAATCTTCAATTGAAACAACAGTCAATCCAATCCATAAACCTCGAGCTTGATCTCATCATATATAACTTTTTTTTAGAACAATTGGTAGTATGCACGATGATTTCGATATAACTATATCATATATGAAGCAAACAGAACTTAAACTGACACACTGACACCTTTTTTAACTTCCCAAAACCCTGATCGAGCTTGATAAAATTCACCCAAGTGTTTCCTTATGCAATCAAAACCATGATGGATAAAACACAATGATTGAACCATAACGAATAGAAATATATCCCTTGATTGTATGCAACCATGCCTTTCCTTTTTTAATTTGTTTAAACAATTTCATCACAGAGGGACCTCACAGATATTCGACCAAAAGGGATGGGTTTATAAATGAGAGAGAAAGTATCCTTAAATTTCCACAATCATTAATTGATAACCCGACACTTGAAAAACCTCTAAATGTTCCTGAGGAGAGAAGAGATAGTTAGAGTCTGAGTCGGCTCTGTCAAAATCAAATGCAACAATAGTTAGAGTCTGAGTCTGAGGCAACAAATGTTTATATTTAAAAAAAAAAAACACAGAGAACTGATGGTCTTCCAATACTTATATCCATTTAACCATCAACCACAGGCCAAAAAAAAAAATTAAAAACGAAACAACAGTGAGACACACATTCCTTCGACTTATTACTCCAAGCCCTTGACGAAACCAATAGTTAACACCCGAGGAGAGACAAAGGAAATTCGAGTAAAATAACCTAGTGCACACAGGCGCGTCTAACACTTGCAGAGGAGAGACAAGGGTTAACTTAACAGTGGTGATTATCCAAACATAGAGAGACAATGTCTCTTTCCAATCACCCGGGAGGTTAATAACTTTTGACAACAACAACAGTGAGGACACACACATTCTTGTGAAATAATGCCAAGATATAACTTGTATCAATCCAATACCCACACAGGACTATATTAATGTTTGGGGCCAACCAAGACTGGATCTTAGGTCGCTCTTAGTGAAAAGGCAACATGAACGGGCTACCAACCACAGCTCAGGGTTTGAAGAAAATAACCCACCATTTTTGGAAATTGCTATGCAACTAGGTAAGGATTATCACAACAACCGAGAGGGAAATGAGTTAACAGTGAATGATACACAGAACAAAAACCCTCAATCATCAAAACCGGAGCCTTATTGCACCACTGTCACTTGTTATTCCACAAAGACCCATCATAAAACTACATTGATCGAGAAAACAACCAACGCGCAACTTAATAATGCCCATTCCTTTGCTTTCAATTTCCAACATTTTACAATCATCGTAGAGAGCCATAACACCATATTTACACACAATCGAAAATATCAGGAACACACAGAATCCAAGCATCATTGAGCCACCATTTGGTTCATAAAATAGAGAATACTTCATGGATGGAGAGAAAAGAACCATACATGTGGGAAAAACTCTTAAATGACGAGTTTTTCAAGCCTTACCTTCCAAAAAAAAATGAAAACGCAGAGCTTCACAACCAACAGAATGAAATTGCAACAATGGAACAATGTTAGGATGACTGGTGATAGGGAAGGTTTGGAGTGACTTGTAGTAAATGCACATCGCTGCCATCACCTGGCCTCATTTAATTTGAAGTATGAGACAAACCAATAAACATAACATCCACCAATAAATCAAACCATATAACCAATGCATAATCAATGCCAAACCATCGTAAGATCTGAGACCATATCTATTGCACAGTGCGCCACCTGAACTATTTCATGCATTAACCCTTGCCATGAATCCACACAATAATCCATATCAACATTGTTATATGTGCCTACATTCGTCTTTAATGAAATTTGCATAGTTTGTTAACCAAACAAAGAGCATAATAGCTAGGACTAACACTTAATCCATTAAATCTTTCATTTGAAATTTGGATGTGGTCCTTTCACATAGTCCCTTTCCTTTTTATATAACTATAGAATCTTTCCATAATTTTTCTTGTGTTGATCATGTTACCATTAAGTATCCCTTGCATATATGTGGCTAAGTAATCAACATAAGAATTAGTAACAAGGTTATAACATAGAAACTGTAACTAACATGATCCTCATAACTAGGAAATTGTTCTTTGTCGCAAATTATTACCAACATCATGCATTAACCACTCATTATCACGGCAAATGCAATCAGACTACATCATCAAAAAGGTAGGACTGTGTAGTCAACATATTAACAACATAAAAATGTTTCATATGTCTATCCTTGGGCCTCTAGTCTACAAGGGGGTCCCACCTACTAGTATTATATTATTATCATAATTAAATAATAGCCTTTTTAACAATCCTTTGTGGGCAGAATTCATCATTGTGATTTTAATCGTCAACACATAGGCCTCACCTTCTAGCTAGGTTTTCTCCCGTATTGTGTTTCCAAAGTCACATATTGTGTTCATTTTTGTGATTGGTGTGTTAATTTATTGTTCTTTCATTTTGGTTCCAAATATGTTATGGGACAAAGCCTCAGATGGATCTCATTGAATGATCAACAATATCTCCCTAGGATTAGCCTAGTAATTGTTGGCTATGGAGCCTGATTATATTCATGATTCAGAGGTTTTTTTCAGTCGTTCTTGGAACCCATTCCCTAATGGGGGGTGTGGGAGGGATTTCCCCCCCACAACTGTCGCCAGAGGGATCCATGGGGGGGCGAAATATTGGGAAAAAATTCCTTGTAAAATATTTTAATTTCGTAGTCAATCTGGACCATTCATTATAAGGTCGCAGATCTGGCGGTAGAAGTTATTTTTAGGTTCTTTTACCCTAGAAGGAAACCCTATTTTATGATGGAATTGTATTGTGGCTGTGTATTATCATGAATATTCTATTCTGAGAGAGGATATTGTGAGAGAAAGAAGAGGAAGTTGTAGTGGGTGTGTTGTAGGTTGTATCCCTTCATTTTGATGGATAATACTAAGGAAGAACCTGGAAATTTATTTGGTGGATGTAGCCCACACTGGGTGAACCACATATATCTGTTTCTCTATTGTATTGTGCATCTTATGTGTTTTATTTCCGCATTTTTTTTATTTTATTTCTCTGCGATCGTGTTTTTCTAACAGTAATCCTAGACATAAAGGGGGTGATTCCTATGGTTTTCCTAGATCTAGATTCAAACACATAGATTCATCTTTATCCTAAGGAATGGTGAATATTTCATACCTTTATTCATATGTTTTCCTTCGTAAATCATGGATATTGCAGACCTGAAACTCCATCTCGAAGCTCCACAACCTGCTTGTTGTATACAAAAGACAAGCAATACCTATCTACCTCTCTAGTTGGGATTAAAAACTTCGATCTAAATTGCTTCTAATCATATAAAAAATGATATGAATCATATCTAAACATTTTCATAATGGACTACAAATATATCAAGGGAAAACCAATGATCTATTGATAACATAAGAGAAATTACATCAAGCATACCTTAAATGTTGATGCATGATCCCTTGACCTCCTTTGTCCTTGCCTCTCCTTCCAGATTCTTGGTCAGGATAGGCTCACTGAATTCTAGTTGTGATGAACAAGATAGGAACCTATGCAATTGGACATCATAACAATACTCTAAATTCTCCCCCCTCTTTCACAATAATTTTCTTTGTTATATAGTTCCTTAGAGGAGGCTTGGGAGAGCTTCTAGATCTTATAGAGACCACTAGAGACTCAAATGATGTGAGTTCCTAGGCCCTTTCCATGAAGATACAACTCATCCCTTTCCCATCACCTTGTAACTCCTTGAATCTAGAAGTTTTACATATCCTCACATGTTGCACTACTAGTGACCTGCGAGGATCCTCACTTGTTGTCTACTATGTGTCACGTGAGAATCCTCACTTGTTGTCTACTATGTGTCCCACGAGGAACTCCAAAAGGGATCCAGAAGGGGTCAATATTAGGAAAAATGTGTATTTTGGATTCTATCCTCTTATGGATTCCCTTCTCCCCTATAGGGTGGAAATTAATGACGTAATAGATTTCGCATAATGTGTGAGGTCAGGAAAGGAATGGATCGCTGAAATACATTACAATAAAATATTGTTCATGTGAGGCAGTGTGAGGAGAGAGAAAATGAGTGTCGAAAGTAAAAATATTCCTACAATCAAACACCAAGGATGACAGCAAAATAGAACATCCCCTAGGTAGACATACTCAGACTCCGAATGAACATGGTTTCCAAACAATACATTGTGGATCCATGAAATGAAATGCCAGATCATGGCCAAGAAAGAATACATAGTGTATCCATGTCATCAATAAGACCATAGCCATGAGACAATACAATGTGGATCTATGACACAACATATAGATATCAGGAAGACAATGAGCATTGAGGAGAGTGTCCCCGAATTCTTGAAAGTATGTGTATACAAGTGATATACTCCAACGCAACTTGGGAGGGGATGTTGTAAAGGAATGATGTGGCCCCAAACCAAATGTCTTCATCCCAAACCCCGATGGTATGAATCTACACATGCGAATAGATGAGTTGGCGTTGAGCATGGTAGAAACCATATGATTATCGGTCATTAATGTATATTGTTAACAGCTTCAATGGGACCCACCAATGATGAATATGGACCCCAAGGTACCTAGTACAATATAGTGAGAGTGAATATATGATTTGGTGTCAAATACTTGTAGAATCAATCAATCAAGATTCAATGATGTAACCCACTATCGATCACGAGGAGGCATGCCACTAAGGACTACAAGCTACAAGGTAATAGCTAGTTTCTAGATCTCTCTCCTAGATAATGTGTTGAATTAGATAGGAAGAGATACATCGAGGGAGGGACTTGACATATCCCCCATAAATCAACATGAAGCATACACTGAGAGATGATGTAAAGAGAGAGTATCACTAAGTACAACTGAGACAGGGATGGCTGACTTGAAAAGTCAATTAAACATCATATGGTCAACTCTGGCTTAAACTTCCCTTGAACATATAGAACAATACAATGGTGACTTGATAGCAAGATGCAAGAGCTGGACAAATATAGTGCAACAATGTAGGAGGCATTGAAGAACTCTCCATGATGACTAGAAGAGTAACAAGCTGGAGGAGTATCTGTAACTCATATTACTAGGATGACTCCTAGGAAAGATAAAACCCAATTGTATGATGATGACTCAAATAGGTGCCATGTTCAAGGGAGACTTGATTGATGCTACCATGTTGAGAATAGACCAATGGTGAAAAAACCCCACTCTTTTTTTTTATGTTTTTATATTTTTTGTCTCCATGGTTTAACGAGCATGAAAGAATGACACAAGTATGCTCAATCTCCTTAATGGTTTAATGATCATGAAATAATGATGCAAGTAAGATCGATGTATATTTTTTGTTCAATTTTAATGAGCCCGAAAAAGAGATAAAATTGTACTCAATAGTGTATTATTCATGTCCTTTTATGAGTCCGAAAAAAGAGATAAAATTATACTCAGTAGGAGAGAATTAGTGGCTTAACAGCATGCTCTTATGTTCCAAGTGCATGGAACCATCCTAAGAAATGAGGGATGAAAATGGTACTAGAAAGTGAGGTCCACTCTTAGCATTTGTTCTCTCCCTAAGTAGATGGATGTGAAATGGAGGCCAAATAATGCAAGAGGTGGATGGTCAAGGCTATTTCATAGCGATATGCAGGATATGGGAAAACAACGATACAGAGGTGGGAAGCATGATGCAAGCAACAAATGCATAGGTGATCATTAAGAAACAAGAAAAATGTTTGTGAACCCCCATGGGATATGGTCAGAATATAGATGAAGAGAGGAAAGTGAGGCTCAATATTTAATTCATGATGAGGCTAAATGAGGGCTCCTGAGCCTACGGAAAAATGTAGCATGGGAACCAAATGGAAATATAGGTGCTAACTAGGGAATTCATGAAGGGTAGGCACTACCAAACCAGTTATGACGTGTAAAATGAGTGGTTATTATTGCAACAAGTTGTGTTCAAACCTAAGGCATATTGTTGGCAGTAGGGGCGGTTAATAATGCAAAGTGGGAAATACAGGGAAAAACCTATCCCTATATGCTAGTTTATAGAAATGTACCTCACTTTCATTGGATGTCACCATCTTCATAAAAAAAAGTTCTCGTAATCCTGTCAATAGATGTAAACTAGATTCTGGGGTTCAAAACACATAGTGAAATCTCAAACAGAAAATATTTTTGGATTTTTTAGGATATGATATACACCAAATAAAAGCATTCACACCACACACCTATGTACAAGTCACTACACATTCTAATGATTTAGGCGAAGTAGAGCCCATTTCTAGGCTCCAACCAATGATCTTTTTCATAATCAATGAACTCATGAGCCAATGTTGGCATCATATGGCACACCATGTCGAGGCAATGCCACATATAAATGAATATCTACAACCAAATATACTCATCATGAGTGGTTTCCTAAGCTATGGAAGCTCCTTGATGAGGTCTATCAAGACATGAAGGAAGTATAAAGTGAAAAATTTCGAAGGAAGGGGAAGTTATGAAAAAGATAATTGAGGCAGAAAAGGGTCAAGACTAGTAGGTCTATTGAATGCTCGAGCAAATTCCCCCAATATTGGGTCAAGAATCATCTTGCTAACTCTCATTTGTTTTAAATGAGGACAAGATGATTGATGCATCACCTCATCCTTTGGATTTCTATGGAATCCATGACTTTTGGGATGGACTCTTATGAAGGAAACTCAAAACCAAGGGATCCATGTGAACTGAGATATTCAAAAACTCATACGGGCGGAGTAGGCTAATCACACTCCATATGAGAATGGAGTTGGTGAATAGTATCAATAGATACTTATGGGATTGTCGGATTGACAATATCGACCACCATGAGTGTCATGGATGCTCTATATCAATCAACATCCTCGGAACAAGGTACCACCCAAGGATCAATAGAGTCGAGGGATCCATTGGTAGATGAGGAAATAATGTTTATAGGAGAAAAATTAGCAGTGGGATATGGAAAGGGAAGGGGAAATATTCCCATAAGCGAAATATGTTTGAACATCCTGACACTGACGTTGACAAAAGACTGTGTAGTATCACTATAAAAGGGTACATTTGACCCTGCATTGGATCCAAGGTATGGGGTACATAACACAAGTTGATCAATCGTAATGATTTTCCCTTTATGAGGGAAGAATTAGACCCTGAAGATCGATGAGACAATTGTAGTCATCTCATAGAACCAATTATACCCGAGTAACAAATTGTACTCAAGTGGTGCGTCAACAACCTCTACGGAAACTAAGAAAATATTTCCACCTAACTTGATGGGTGAGGCGGTGATGATTCCATGGGGTTGGAACATGTGTCCATGGAAGGATTTCAATAGTGTTGTAGACGTATCCAACTTATGGGAGCCAATGGATTTTCAGTAAGAAATAGACATGATACAAGTCGAGGCTCCTTCATCAACTATTGTTCGAAAGATGCTTTTTCCCATCATTCGCACTTTGATATAAAAGGATACTTAATGGGAGAGCATCCTATTAGTAACCTGAGAAGAATCAAAGGTCATCAAACTTCACTTCAAGGGATCAACCCCACCTATGGAAGACAACAAGGATTTTCGTTGTGTTGGGAATATTTGGATAACTTCAAGTGAAAACATGGCATATGGTACCTGGGCTAAGTATTTCATAATATTGTAGTTATGTGTAGCCAGTATGTTAGGATTATGTGTTGTACATCGAAGAATTCCCTTCAAGGGGTGAAGTGGTGCATCAAAAGATGACTTCTCTATCTGAAGAGGGCCACTAAGATGGGATGAATATGTTACTTTCAAGCATCATGTGAAGGCTCATGAATTTCATAGTTCTTGGCTCAAGTATGCAAGTTGATCATGTGGTCACACATGAACACAAAAGCATTCGAGGAATACCCCCCATGATGAGTGGTACCTTCCATTCCCCCTTGTGGAGGGACAATATTTGTGGCAACCATGTTTTGAGGTTCAGGGATGGAAAGGATGGGTTAATACAACAAGTTTCTAGGTGGCTCACTATTGTGATAAAAATGTATGGACCTCATCCTTCAGAGGGAACTAGTGAGTAGGGTGTTCCTCCCCAAAAATCATGCAGGGAAACCGTCTCTAGCAATTTTCCTTAGTGCCTCCCTCCTATGTGTTTTGGGTAGAGGAAATCCCTTTCTCGTTGTTGGAATTATTTTTCTTGTTCCTCTTTTTCTTTCCTCCAATTTTTTGAGGATTCTTTAGTTGCATGGACTGCACTGAATTGACCTTGCAGGT
Source organism: Picea engelmannii (assembly GCA_009831015.1). NCBI lineage: Eukaryota > Viridiplantae > Streptophyta > Pinopsida > Pinales > Pinaceae > Picea > Picea engelmannii. Next base: position 124,785 of record ML788163.1, on the reverse strand, counting down.
CTGAGTAGGGACCAGAACAATTGAGCACTAGTACCAGAAGATGACAGGTGTGAATTAATGAAAATTTGACCCATAGGATAATCTAAATGGTTCATAGAGGCATGTGAAACTAAACTGACCACACCTTCAACATGGGTTCTTGGGTTTGGTTTCCTTGGATTAGTCGATTACCTAGGATGATTTGGAATAATGTCATAAAGTGTACCCAACTGTGAATAGATCAATTCCAAGTGTTGAGCATGCAAAATGGCTTGCTCCTCGGTGGTTTCCCTAGCTATAGATACATCTCTGGAAATGGGTGGTAGGAGGGACTTGGTGAACCAATCCATAGGGATGTTTTCCAGAATTTGAGTCTTAATCATCCTACGACGTTGTTTCCACTCATGTATATGATTGTAAATATGTGTGGAATTATCTTGACGCAGTGAATTCAAGAGCTTAGTTTCTATATCATAGTGAATAGGAAATTGATAATTCATTAAGAATGCCATTGCTAGATCATTGAAGATTTTAAAGGAACCGCCTTTTAATTCAATATATCATTTAGCAGCATCTCGGGTTAGGGATCTCTGGAAACGATGCAACCTCAACTATCATCTATCAATGAGTTAGATGAACACCATAATTTGTATGTCATGATATGTGTGGAGGGGTCCTCTCCTGGATTTCCATTGAATTTTGGAATATCTGATGGAAACTTGGAAGGCATTGTCATCCATGAATTGTCATGGGAAATAGGGTCATTTGTTAACCATGACAAATCTGGTAAATCTAACATTGCGAGGAAATACAATGGTGCAAATGAATGTTTGGAGGGACGTAAAGTCTCTGCTATCTCAGATGGACCTTGTGTTCCCCCTATGTTGGTACTACTAGAGGGTTGGGGAGTTCCTAAAGAGTGAGTTTCCACTGGGACAATGGTACCTCTAGGAGCATGACTGCTCCCAGAACCAAAGATGCCCCCAGCGGGGTTTCCCTTGGGGGTAAATGTGGACCCTCTAGGAAAACATTTCTCAAATTTAGTCCCAAGGAAGAAACCTCAAGGACCTTATGTGGTAAAAAAAGGAAAACCTCCCCAAGGTGAAAAATCCCCCCCGGGAAAAGGTGTGCTACCCCATGGAAACTTAAAACCTATGGAAGCATTATTTCCCCCATCTTGACTAGGGATAGCCCCAAAACCACTAGACATATTCCATCCAAAAGGTACACCTGCACCTAATTATGTTGGATTTATCATAGAATTGGTGGAGGTGGAAGGAGCTCCACTTCCCATGCCGAAACCAAAGATTCCCCCCCCACTGGAAAAGAATATGGAAGTGGAAAGTGATGTAGAAGCGACGGATGTAGGGACTCTAGGTATACTGACTGATGGAAATGATGACACGACTGACATCCCCCATACTGAGGTACCAGTAGAAAATGGTATGGATGGTGTAGGTCCAATGGAGCTAAGGGGTGGTAATGTGGACATCACTGCGATGCCCCTAGGGGAATTTTCCCCAGACCCACTTTGGGATGGGCTCGTAGGGTAAGCCACATTGAACGAAACACTTGGTCTAGAAATGGTGGGAGGATCACTAAACAAAGAAAAGGGCTCACTAAAAATATCTCTTACTTGGACAAGTATAGGGGCATCTGGCTCAATCAAAGGTGGGTTAAAAATTTTTGGAGGATGTCCGTCTACCACTTCTACCTCACCCATCACCTCGTAACTCCCAAAATATAGATTTTTTATAGATCCTCTCTTGTTGCGCTACTAGTGACCTATGAGGATCCTCACTTGTTGTCTACTATGTGTCCTGTGAGGATCCTCACTTGTTGTCTACTATGTGTCCCACGAGGATCTCCAAAAGGGCTTCAAAAGGGGTCAAATCTTAGGAAAAATGTGTATTTTGGCTTTTATCCTCTTATGGATTCCCTTCTCCCCTATAGGGTTGAAATTAGGGTTATAAAAAAATATTTCCATAAATTTGAGCACTAAGCTAGTACTAATAAATCTACAATCTAAGGTAATAAACTGCATAATAAATATTTTAGAATATTGTAGGATCTATTGTTAGGAACTATTATAGTGGAATTTCCACAAAAATTTACAGATTAAACTTTGTATAAGACACATCATGAATAAATATTTACACATATAAAGAAATCAAATGGATTCAACATCAAAATTTGACTGAACAAATTTGATTGAACTATTGTCAATGCCCTCCTTGTTGGTGTATTTAATTTCCTAATTAGAACAACTCAATTACACAAAACATAAATTGCCAACCCGAGGAAGTCTTGTTATTTCAAAGTTATTGTGCAAAGTATATGCAGGAAACAAGTTCCAACTGACACTGTTGTGAAATTAAACACTCTTTGTAGGCTAGATCGCACTTTCTTTAAATTAAAACACTTGTTGAAAATGAAATCACACTTTCACTGAAATAAAAACACACACTTCCATTGATGAAATAAAGCACAATTGTTGAAATAGAAAGCACATTGGTGTAACTGATATGAAACACTCATCGCTAAAACATGTGACTCAAACAATGTTCTCAACCCAATGAAAAGGGATCTCCTATAAGATATCTGAATGGCATAAACAGATAAATTAAATCTAATAAAAAAATATTGAAATGATAGAATTGAGTGACAAAAATCTGCATCTCGGTTAAAACATTCACAGCCAATTGCAAGTAACAATAACAACTAATTTTTAATGAAATTCGATACTAGCAATTCAACCTGTATAAGAATTCTTTGAAAACCAATGTAAGTAACAACAATGGACCTTTAATTAGTAAATGCAATAGCAGAAATCTCATCGGAGCTTATGAAGTAATAACACACAACTATAAGCAACAAACTAAATGAATTATAATTAAAAGTAACAACACACTAAACCAAACTTAGTCACACATAACAACAAAAAAATGAAATAAATATACTTACACATACAGTGGCATTGATCCTTGTTTAGAGAAGGGGGCCCTACCTCCTTAAACAGGGTGTTGCAAATCAAATCAACACTTCATAGACCCAATCCACAAGCGCAAAAATCCTTTGTTGATCAAAAACTCAGAGATTACAAATCACTGAATCTACCTAATCATCCCCCTGTTGTGATTAATGGCTTCATTTAAATACACAGAGAGCTAAGGGACAAATCATAACTGATTTTCACCAAATTGTACTTCCTAACAAATGACTAGATTACAAATTGACGCAACACCCCTACCTCAGCAGGTTCTGGACGACCTCCTAGTCTAAGGATCGTTCTCGATCTCCCCTTTAGAGTTGAAATGACTCTTTGATTCCCGGCTGGAATCTTCACACTTGTAACCACAGGTCCTTCTTAGGAGTTACGCCTGTGCGAACAAGCACTGGGCGCAAACTCTTACCCACGTGACCAACTAATGCGACCACAACCTTTCCCGAAAAGGTGTTTCAGGTTTCGCGACTTTGTGATCCCTGTTTTGAGTTCCTCTGACTCCTTCAATCCCTAAAACTCTGAAAAGGGTTAACGGGTCTTTGACTCCTCCCTTAACTTTTCCTAAAGTGATCTTCGACCATAGCCGGGGCCCAAATATTTTGGCTCCTCAGGATTTCGCGTATCAATGATTTACAATGCAACAACTCCCCTCGTCGATAGCCGAGGTCACGATAAATCCTTGCCACGATCAACAGTTATGAGCTTCCACTATCTGAAGGTCCTACTTCTATCAGGACTTCATGAATCGGGATTTCACACTCTCGACTCTGAGTCACAACTTCCTCCATGCCCCGAACTCCGAAACGATGAAATTCGAGCACGAGATCAATGACTCTCGTTGATCCAGATCCAACAGCCACTACTCCTCTTGAGCTTATGAGTGTTGAAAGACACTCATCCTTAACCCTTTTGTTGATCTACTAGATCCAACGATCCACGAAACTTTGGTGATTCCCCCTCTAAGAATTTCAACCATCCATTCAGACTTCTCAAGGACTCCTCCCCAAATATTTAACGTCTTCTCCTTATTTAACTTCCGCGAGGTGATTTCAAACCTCGTCCTTCCTTTAACTTCTCTCAATTCTCTATCCTTCCTGAGCTTCCTCTGTGCTACTACTCAAGGATTTCTGAAGCCTCTTTGCGCACACTCCTTGTGGCATTCACAATAAACTCTAGTTATTTAAAACCTCCAAATCTGTGCACTTCCCTACAACAACAGTTCTTCAACCACCTTCCTTGGTTGGTAAATCCAAAACTTCAATTGGCCTGCACAATTCTGACTTGGCTTTGTGTTATACCTACACTTTTGTGGGTATAAGAACAACGGTATCTCTCTTGAGCTTCTCTGAGGTAAAACTCAGAATCTTGTCAATGCAACCCTTACAGACCTCCACTGCACTCCTTGCAGGAATTCTCAGGAAGAGAAGCAATTGAAACTTATACTTTTCCCCTCACCAAGCTCATATATTCAACATGAAATCAAGAGCATACATACACACAACATTGAAACAAGTGCATAACAAAGAATAGAAACAAACTGTAAGCCTACCATTCAATAGATGCAAATAGTATTCATCACAACACCATGAAATTGGATCAAATCTCTTTTATATTAATCCAAGTGTTTCTGTACATGGGTTCTATAGAAACAGCTATCTACTTATACAATCTTTTGCAATCTATGTTCTCCTACGCTCTCTTTCTCTCTTTCTCTACAGCTTACAATTACAATCTATCCATAATAAAATACATGCGAGGGAGATTTCTTAGAGTTTTCCCTCCTACCTTACAAGCTATATAATCAGAATTAAAAGCTACCTACTTTACATTCATTACAATCAAATGCCTCCATATCCGACAGATGAGAGCAACTCTCAAGATCTGTTTACAATCTTTCAAACATAAATGCAAATACATCCTCCTAAATATTACATTAAATGTTTTATCATTCAAATTCAAAACATTCTCAAAATGTGCGCTGGTGCATTTCCAGTTGTCCTCCACTCTTGCGCTTGCTTTGCTGGATTTCTCACGATGCTCTTGCATCATACTCCCTTGGCCGAAAAATTCATGAACTCATGTTCATGAGATCATGTACTGTTTATCCATGTTTCTGGATCGTTGCTTCACTTTCTCAACTGGCATATTCAATCAGTTGTCCCTTCCATTTTATCAAATACTCAAAATATTTCTTCCTTCGGGTCTCCTTGTTAACCCTCTGATCAATTATCCTTTCCATCTATGGCTTTTTAGCTACAGGCAGTTGTTTAACCCACTGGACTTCTTCCTGGTTTTTTGCTTCTTCGACTTCATATGGTTCATCTGCTCTATAAGGATACATATCTGCTACATTGAATATGGGTGATATTCCAACCCCATCTGGAAATTCTATCTCATAAGCATTTGCCTCAAATTTCCTCAAGATTTTACATGGCCCTATCTTTTTCATTTTCATCTTATTATACATTCCCCTTGGGAATATTTCCTTCCTCGGGTGAGCTAAGACCAAATCTCCTATTCAAACTGAAGTTCTCTTCTGTGTTGATCTTCTCTATGCTTGTATTCCTGGTTGGAATTATTTAACCGTTCTCTGATTTTACTATGGATCTCCTGCATCTCTGTTGCAAAATCGTCCGCTCCAACACTTCTGAATTCACTCTGCTCTAAGTATCTCTACTCAGATACTCCTCTCGGCTGCATACCATACATTATCTGGAATGGGCGTTGTCATGCGCTTCTATTAGGTTAGTCGTTATATGAAAATTTTGCTTGCGGCAGAATTTGATCCCACTAACTATGATGTTCAACTACTAAACTCCTCAATTAGTCCCCTAAGCTTCGGTTTACTACCTCAGTATGTCCATCCGTCTGAGGGTGATCTGTTGAGATAAAAGATAAATCTGTCCCTGGCTTCTTCCATAGTGTCCTCCAAAAATGACCAACAAATTTGGTATCGTGGTCTGAAACAATACTCTTGGGTAAGCCATGAAGTCGAACAACTTCTTTGAAAAATAGGTTCGCAATGTGCATTGCATCGATGGTTTTCTGACATGGAATGAAATGTGCCATTTTGAAAATTGATCGACTACCACAAATATGGAGTCACAACCCCTCTATGTCCTTGGCATTCCTAACACAAAATCCATGCTTACTGCATCCCACAGCCTCTCTGGTACTAGCAATGGTTGATACAATCCTGTATTTTGTCTTTTTCCCTTTGCGTGATGGAAAATTCTACATTTGTTGACAAACTTCTTGACATATGTCCTCATCCCTGGCCAATAATATAAACTGTACAATTGAGCGAATGTTTTGTCATGGCCGAAATGTCCAACCAACCCTCCACTATGATTTTCTTTTAGAATATTCTCTCTCATAGAACTCTTCGGAATACACAACTAATTTCCTTTGAATAACATTCCATCCTGAACCATATATTCAATCCATTGGCTTCTGTCTCTTAAAACAGGATTCTCGCATGCTTCATAAGCATCTTTAAAATCTGGATCATCTCTGTACATATATTTAAGGCTATCAAAACCTAAGGTCTTCACACGAAACTCCTGCAGAATCAAACATTTCCTGCTCAACGCATCAACAACCTTGTTAGCAGTTCCATAAATGTGATTAATAACAAAAGTAAAGTTCTTCATAAATTCAACCCATTTCGCATGTTTCTAGTTCAATTTCTCCTGTTGATTTATTAATTGTAAAGCGTGATTATCGCTATACAAGACAAACTCTTTTGGAACCAAGTAATGTCTCCATTTCTTCAATGCTTGTATGATTGCATAAAATTCTTTATCATACATAGAATAGTTCTTCTTTGCATCGTTCATATTCTCACTGAAGTATGAAATCGACCTGTTGTCTTGACTTAAGACTACTCCAATCGCAAATCCACTTGCGTCACATTTCACTTGAAACATTTTATTGAAGTATGGCAGAACCAAAACTAGTTGTTCAATAATCTTCTCTTTCAACAACTTGAAAATTTTCTCTGCTTCCTCTATCGAGTGAAAAGATTTATGTCTTTTCTTGATGGTGTCCATCATTGGTGTAGAAATTCCACTAAAATTTCCGATGAACTTCCTGTAAAAACTAGCTAATTCATGGAAGCTTCTGACTTCAAAGATATTCTTTGCTGATAGCCATTCTTTGATCTCTTTTACCTTCTCGGGATCCATCTTCAACTCATTCGAAGAGATTAAGAAACCCAAATAAATGAGCTCTTTATTCATGAAATATGACTTCTTCAAGTTTATCAGCAACTTCTCTTGCTACAACCTTCTCATCACTAGAGTTAAGTGTCTCAAGCGTTCTTCCTCAGTCTTACTGAAGATCAATATATCATCAAGATACACGATTACAAACTTACCAATGAAATCTTTCAAGACTTCATTCATCAACCTCATAAAGGTACTTGGCGCATTCGTCAAACCAAATGGCATGACAAGCCATTCATACAGCCCTTCATTCATCTTGAATTTTGTCTTCCATTCATCACCTTCTCTCATTCGAATATGATGATATCCGCTTTTCAAATCCATCTTTGAAAAAAAATTTGCTCCACTTAAGCAGTCCATCAAGTCATCCATCCTCGATAAAGGAAATCTATACCGGATGGTCATTTTGTTTATCGCCCTTGAGTCTGTACACATCCTCCATCCACCATCCTTCTTTGGACTTAACATTTTTGGTACAGTGCATGGACTCAAGATTTCTCGAACCAATCCTTTGTCCATCAAATCCTGGACTTGCTTCTTGACCTCTTCATTCTCCTGTAGCGTCAATCTGTACACTTCCTTTTTTAGTAAACTCGCTTCTGGTATAAGGTCAATGTGATGGCTTATACTCCTGATGTGTGGCAATGAACAAGGTAAATCATCCACCACTATATCAGCAAAATTCTCCAGCAGTTCCTGAATTTCCTCCAGTAGATCATCTATCAAAGTACTGGTCAAAATGACTCTAGGTTTTCTTACTACAACAAACTGCATGTCTTCATCTTTCTTGACTTCATCCAGAAGTTCCTTCCCACTGATGAGAAGTATAGTATTTCTCACTTCTTCCTTCACCTTCTTGTCTTCAATTGGTAGCAACATATGCGTCCTACCATTCTTCTCTAAGGTGTATGTGTTCTTTCTCCCATCGTGAACAACATTTATGTCATATTTCCATGGTCTACCCAACAAAAGATGATAAACATCCATGGGAATAACATCACACAAGATTTCATCTCTATAACCCCCTATCTTAAATTCAACTAAACATTGTTTAGTGACTGTTACCCGATGTCCCTTTTGTAACCACAAGACATTATATGGGATTGGATGTGCAACCGTCTCCAATTCCAACTTCTCCACCATTTTTGTGGATACTATGTTATATATGCTTCCATTGTCCACTATCAACTTGCATACCCTATCCTTGGTCTTGCAAGCAGTTCTAAACAAACTGTTTCTTTGGACTAGATTCTTTGTCTCCTTCTTTGGCTTCAAGAGAGTTTTCCTCATCATTAAGGATCTTCCACCTTCTGCATCTTCTGCCTCAACATTTCGCCTTAGCACTTCTAAAATGTGAGCTTCACCTCCTCCATCTCTCTTTCTATCAGGACATTCAAAAGATTTATGTCTGATCTTTCCACAGACAAAATTTTTTATCTCACCTCCTTTGCCTCTTCCTCTTCCTCTAGCTCGTGGAAAAGTATTCCTTTTGGCATATTCTCTTCCCTGTGAACATCCTCCTCTTTTTGGGTGAGTGTGAGGTTTATTTTCTTTGTCCTTGGGATTCTATACTTTGTCTTGGGAAACTATTTTTCCTTTGCTCTGACTTCTACCTCTGCCTCTTTGACTTTGTTTTCAGACCAATTTTTCTTCTGCCCTCAGAGCATTTTGATAAGCATCTTCTACATTCCTGATTGTCACCATGTTCATCTCATATTGAATTTCATATCTCAAGCCATTCATGTATCTGGAAAAATTTTCATCATCACTCTCGTGACGACCCGCTCTAAAATTGAGTCGATAAAATTCCTCAGTGTATTCCTTCACTGTCATTCCCTTCTGTCTCAAATTATGCATTCTCTGAAACAGATTAATTTGATAGTCCCTTGGTATGAATTTTCCTTTCATCTTGGCAACCATCCTATCCCAACTTTTGATTTTTTTCTTTCCTTTGCAATGCCTGTCAGCCTCCAATTTGTCCCACCACAGTGTTTCATGCCCTTTAAGTCTAGTGATGGCATGTTTGAATTTCTTATCTTCCTCTACATCCTCATAGTCAAAGTACTTGTCCAAATCTCTAAACCAATCTAGAAGCTCTTCAACGTCTAAGTTTCCTTCATACATCGGCATGTCCATTTTTTCTCTGGCCCCTATTCTTGCAACAACTTTGAATAGACGTTATTCTGTAGCATCTTCGGCTACAACTTCTTCTCCAACTCCAACCTCATTTTCACTTTCGGCTTCACTGACATCTCCAGTATCAGTAGCTCGTCTCTATGTTGTTTCCATAGCATCTAATCGAGCACGAAGTTCTCTCATTTCCTTTTCCACAGCTGGATCAGGTAAAATTCTTTCTTGATGTCTTCTAGGCGACATTGTTCAAATCTGTTCCACGCATAATTTAAATCACAACTTGCCTTCTATCTTCTCTCTCTTACAGAAAAAAATGATTGTAAGCTAGGCTCTGATACCACCTGATGCAGCACCCCTACCTCAGCAGGTTCTGTACGACCTCCCGATCTAAGGATCGTTCTCGATCTCCCCTTTAGAGTCGAAATGACTCTTTGATTCCCAGCTGGAATCTTCACAATTGTAACCACATGTCCTTCTTAGGAGTTACGCATGTGTGAACAAGAACTAGGTGCGAACTATTCCCCACGTGACCAAGTGATGCGACCATAACCTTTCCCAAAAAGGTGTTTCGGGTTTTGTGACTTCGTGATCCCTACTGTGAGTTCCTCTGACTCCCTCAATCCTTGGAACTCCGAAAAGGGTTAACGAGTATTTGACTCCTCACTTAACTTTTCCTAATGTGATCTTCAACCATAGCTGAGGCCCAAATATTTCGGCTCCTCGATATTTCGCGTATTGGTGATTTACAATGCAACAACTCCCCTCACCGATAGTCAAGGTCACGATAACTCCTTGCCATAATCAATGGTTCTGAGCTTCCATGATCTGACGGTCCTGCTTCTATTGGGACTTCACGAATCGAGAGTTCACAACTATCGACTCCAAGTCACAACTTTCTCCATGCCCCGAACTCCAAAACGACGAAATTTGAGCACAAGATCAACGACTCTCGTTGATCCGGATCCAACGACCACTAATCCTCATGAGCTTATGAGTGTTGAAAGACACTCATCCTTAACCGTTCAATTGATCTAATAGATCCAATGGTCCATGGAACTTCGGTTATTCTCCCTCTGAGAATTTCAACCGTCTATTCATACTTCTCAAAGACTCCTCCCCAAATACTTAATGCCTTATCCTTCTTTAAATTCCGCGAGGTGATTTAAAACCTCGTCCTTCCTTTAACTTCTCTCAATTCGTTATCCTTCATGAGCTTCCTCTGTGCTACTACTCAAGGATTTTCGAAGCCTCTTTGCGTGCACTCCTTGCAGCATTCACAATAACCTCTGGTTATTTAAAACCTCCAACTCTTTTCACTTCCCTGCAACAACAGTTCTTCAACCACCTTCCTTGGTTGGTAAATCCAAGACTTCAACAGGCCTGCGCACTTCTGAATCGACTTTGTGCTATACCTACACTTCTATGGGTATAAGAACAACGATATCTCTCTTGAGCTTCTCTAAGGTAAAACTCATAATCTTGTCAACCCAACCCTTGCGGACCTCCACTGCACTCCTTGCAGGAATTCTCAGGAAGAGAAACAATTGAAACTTATACTTTTCCCCTCACCAATGTCATATATTCAACATGAAATCAAGAGCATACATACACACAGCATTGAAACAAGTGCATAACAGAGAATAGAAACAAACTGTAAACATACCATTCAATACATGCAAACAGTATTCATCACAACACCATGAAATTGGATCAAAGCTCTTTTATATTAATCCAAGTGTTTCTATACATGGGTTCTATAACAACATCTATCTGCTTATACAATCTTTTGCAGTCTTTGTTCTTCTATGCTCTCTTTCTCTCTTGCTCTACAGCTTACAATTACAATCTCTCCATAATACAATACATGCGAGGGAGATTTCTTAGATTTTTCCCTCCTACCTTACAAGCTATCTAATTGGAATTAAAAGCTACCTACTTTACATTCATTACAATTAAATGCCTCCATATCCGACATATGAGAGAAACGCTCAAGATCTGTTTACAATCTTTCAAACATAAATGCAAATACATCCTCCTAGATATTACATTAAATTTTTTATCATTCAAATTCAAAACATTCTCAAAATGTGCGCTGGTGCATTTCCATTTGTCCTCTGCTCTTGCGCTTGCTTTGTTGTCTTGCTCACGATGCTCCTGCATCACAAATGATTTTCATTACAATTATAGATTGTATTCAACAGATCAATCAATCAAGATCAATTTTCTAGGATCTCTTCAACTCTAATCAACTGAGAATAGACCAAATTATTTTTTGCAATTGAAAAGAAGGTTACAACCGACCACAACAGTGACTCTAGGAAGATACCTCTTGGAAAAACCTATGTATCTCTCAAACCATGGCTTAATTTGGAAAATAGACCAGATGGGACTTATTTGGGTCCATCTTGCACAAAACCCATGTTCCATATTTTTGAGATTCGCCTCCATTTGCTCAAAAGTTCCAACGCAAAATTGCCTCTTCTTATTTGCCACGTGTTTGACTGGGAGAGTTTGACCATGAGTTGGATCTCACACATGCCACCTGGGTATGAACTGAATATCCCTAATCCATGTCATCAAGTATGGGAATAAAACCCATGTTTTGGATTTCCCACGTGTAGATGTGCTAGTATGCCAACATTTATGCAACTTGTGGAGTTGCACCAAGACAAATTTCGTCGCAGGACAAGTTGCAGTGAAAACTGTCATTAGTAAAATCATGCATAATAATATTTAATTTATTAAAAATAAAGGAAAATTAACATTTATTAACCATTAAAGCATAAATAACTATAATATGGTGTTTTACAAGAAATTGTGGTATATGGAGTGATAAATGAGCGGTAAGAGGAAGCGAAAGGGATGAAATCGGCGTCTGGAATTGATACTAATGGTGACAAATCAACGACCAACACTCCTCATATTTTGATGCCTCTTATTCCTAACTCTGTAAAAATAAAATAAAAGAACATAATTTTGATAATACTAGTTCATTTCAACTTCCAAGTAAATTTTGGACATTTTCTAAACTTTTCCAAAAACAATTAAATGCTTATTACAAATTTTACAATTTTTTTGGCAAGGATCCAATTCAGATCACACCTCCCCATTTGCAAGATTTTGGTCCCAAAAATATGGACCATTAAGGAGATGGAATCACATGGCCTCCATTTTCTTCTCCATATCCACCATTTTATTACTGACAAAGGCTGTTTTTTTCTTGCTTGCATGCCCTTATTTTTCTTCTAGAGGAGTTATTCTATCTCTCCCTTTGTGCGATTTGACGAAGTGTGCCTTGCCACCCTTGAACAAGAAATATAGTTTTCTCTCCTATAGAAGTTAGCATCCCTATCCCATAGGTATGGGCTACAAAACATCACTCTATAGGTGTCTGATGGTACAATTTTACATTCTACTTCGTCAACATAGCTAGCATTAATTGTCAAACCTGATTTTACATCTTCGAGTGATTTTCATAACATATTTCAATTGCAACTATGCTAGTGAAATTGGTTTCACTAGATCGTAAGTTTATAAACCAATGTCATCAACTAACGTTTCATAAATCAGATTACCTTGAGAACCATTGTCAAACAAAGCATTTACCTTTCGATTCTACACTTGAAATTTAATTCAAAATAGTGCATGTTTATCTCCACTTTCCTTTGGTTGTTGCATTGTAGTGGAAACCTATGGATTTGTACAGATTAGAGGTGCCTTCTACTACTTATTCTTTTGTCTTGGTAGTTTCATTTTATTTCCTATTGGTGTAATGAACCTCAAATTCACCAAAAAAAAAAAAATCTCTATGACATAATTCAATTTTGTTTAAGCTTAGAAATTAAGAGAAGGTAAGATTCATTTCTATCCATAATGTCATTATTACACCAGTCTAGATTACTTTGAACCGAAAATCTTATGTGAGTAAAATATTTTCATAATTATATCACTTATCTTGAAAGGCAATGTCTAAACTCAGGTCAAAGGAACCTTTGATGTTCAGAGAGATAAAGATCAGAGGAGATAGCATCCTTGAAGTATTCAAAGGGAGGTAGAGATAGAAATCGTCTCGCAGAGGTCGAGTTCAGGTGTAAGAACGCCAAGTCATTTTGGCCAGAGATCCTTGGGCAGAGTGATCGAACGGTGAAATTTCTTCATGGGGAAGTACCGAAATCCCGTAGACCGTTGGATATCGTAAATCCGTGAGGAGGTTAAGACTAAGCGTCTTTTAGCATTCAGAAGCTCAGGAGGAGTGGCGACCGTTGGATGAGAAGCAATAGGAGTCGTTGATCTCGTGCTCGAAATTCATTATTTCGGAGTCGTTGCATCACAAAATTTCAGTTCGGGAAATCCTGAAAGAATCGGGACCGTTGATACCATGCGAAAAAGGCCAAAACCTGTTAAGCCCCTTTTTGACATTTCGGGTTCCAGGAGTTCGAAGGGCCTAGAATCGTTGCCGCCGGAGTCGAGAAATCCCGAATCGCGAAACCCCGAAACCCCGAAGTACTATATGTATAGGCTTCTTCCAATTCAAAGAAAGATCTGCTAGAACTTCAATTACAAAAGTAAACATATGCCTATAAATAGATTGGTACCTTTCAAGCTCATCTATACATAGACAATCCTACCTAGAATTTTGATTTCATAGTTAAATATGCTCCTGTTGGTGGATCTGTTCTTTCAAATTCATAAGTAGATAATCTTGTCTAGCATTTTGTTTAAGGAGGAACCATTCCCAGAATTTTGTCTTTGAACATAAACTTCTTACAACAAATAGATGTCATCTATGGAAATTATTTCAACTTAGCACAATGAGATGCATAAGATCAGATACACAAATCATTCAAACAAAGACTGAGCATATTTTAAAAGAAGATAAAATACAAAGTTGACATTTCGGCATTTGGGACTTGATTGTTACATATGCACGGAGTTCCTTTGCTTTACTAAACCACGAAATCTCGAAATCTCGAACCCCGAAGTGTTGGGCCCACATCCTTTTCTCATTTTGCAACTCAACACATCTTATCTCATTTTTCTTGCGCGTAAGAAGTTCGTAAACCCCGAAATCCCAAAATCCCGAACTCCGAAATCACGAAATGTTGGGCCCACAATCCTTTCGCATTTCGCGATTCGGCACTTCTTGTTTCATTTTTTTTATGCATCAGGTGTTCAAAACCCCGAAATCCCGAAATGTTGGGCCCACGGTCCTTTTGCATTTCGCAATTTGACACTTCTTGTTTCATTTTTTTTAAGCATCAGGTGTTCGAAATCCCCGAAATCCCGAACCCCAAAATCCCGAAATGTTGGGCCCACAGTCCTTTCGCATTTCGTGATTCAGTGCTTCTTAATTCCTTTTGTTTGTGCATCGTTATTAAAACAGGAAAGACTAAATATGAATAGCCAAATTGGTACCACCTTGGGTAAAGGAAATTTTTGTAATAAGAAAGGGTGCATCTGGGTTCCTTTACTGTTAAAGTAGTCCATATAATAGATCTGTCATTGCAAATTATATAGTATAATTTTCTGTTTATGTATTCTCTTGTTTGAAATACCTTTATACGGGTTAGGTTAATGAACTATAAGGGAAGCTGGTATAATAGTCGGTCCTCCTACCTCAGCTACAGATCTGTCTCTACACAGTTTGTTTAATGGAAAAGAAAAATGTAGCATAGTTTACAAAACTCAGAATGATGTTCCCGACATTATTCATACAGTTAGATTAATGAAAATTACAACATAACCTCTACTCCCAATATGCAAATCTCAGCATTGATTTTACTCAGAAACAATTAAAGAAAGAAAATAGCAGTGAATCTAATTTAGAGGAGATTTCTTCCAGAATTTAACCATGCATAATCGTTTCAACTGTCATAACAAATAAAAGGCCAATTCTATCGTTCGTTCAAAAAGGGTTCACTCGAGATTAGATTTACCCTATGTTCTTTGTCAGTCTTTAGGCTTCCTGAATTCGAACTTATTTTCCTACACATTATTATCTATCATAATTAGTAGATACATTACATCCGTGATTGAATCATTCACCAGAGAATGGAAATCATTTCAGTTTGGATTTAATAGACACATGACATCAGATATCAAATCATTCGAATAGAGAAAGGAAATCATTTCAGTTCTGATTTAACAAATACATTGCATCAGATATAAAATCATTCAGACAGAGAAGGAGTAGAGCAACATATATGAACCAGATCGCGAGAAGACAAAGGGAACAACCACGTTCCTCCCAACTGTAGAATAGGGAAGCCAAAACCACTTGCCCGATTCACCCCCTAGCCTAACCATGAATCCATGAGGGAGAAC
Source organism: Picea engelmannii (assembly GCA_009831015.1). Lineage (NCBI taxonomy): Eukaryota > Viridiplantae > Streptophyta > Pinopsida > Pinales > Pinaceae > Picea > Picea engelmannii. Next base: position 109,119 of record ML788163.1, on the reverse strand, counting down.
TTGGAAACTCCTCCTCAGCAATGTCCTTCAATTCCAGCAGTTATCCTCTTGCCTCACACTTACTCAGCAGTGCTCATAACAACAAGGAAATTTCATTTCAGCAGACTCCTCTTGCCTCACACTCAATCTGTAGTGTTCGTAACAGCAAGAGAACTCAAAATATTTTTCCCCGGCATACTTCGGAGCGTCCTGCCTCCTCGCATATGCTATATATCAATTTTTCCCAGGTCTTTTTCCCTCCCTTGGGGGGATTTACGCAGATTTCTAAACCCCTGATTTTCAGGGGTTGCCAATGGCCAAATATTTGATTTTCCACTAGTAATAATCAGCCCAGAGGTAGTTCCAACTTGTTCCCCACTCATGGAGTCATGGTCAACTGATTTTAACATGGCTGTTCCATTTGTCCTCCTGCAATTAATATAAATCTTTTGTTTTTATACAAGTGTCATAGTCAAATAGTTAGTTGAGTCCCAATCAGAACTCTGCCCAATAGTCATAATGATTAATTACAAATATCAAATTCGAAATTCAAAATTTCCATAAATGGCAAAAATTTTCCAAATTCGAATTTACTAAAAACGGAATTAAATTTCCAGCAAATTTAAATTTCAAAAATATTTTATTTTTTAGGATATCACATCCTTTCCCCCTTCAGTAAAACACTGTCCTCGGTGTTCGTTCCTTTCCTAGAACATGATTGGATGAGATTTCCACAAATCTCCCTCCAACTCCCAAGTGGCCTCCTCAGGACTAAAGTGCTTCCATTGCACCTTTACCTGAGTGACGGCTCTGTTCTGAAGTGCTATTTCTCTCGGGTCCAGAATGCGCAGGGGTTCCACCTCAAACTTGCCTTTAGGTTCCACCTACACCAAGTTCCAATCAATCCTATGAGTAGGGTCATGAATATATTTTTTCAACAAAGAAACATGAAATACATTATGAATTCTTAGATTAGTTGGAAGTGCAAGTTGATATGCTACGGGTCCAATTCGAGCTAGTATCTCGAAGGGCCCACAAAACCTGGGTGCCAGCTTGGAACAGTTCCCTAACTTCAACGAGCTTTTTCAAGCTTTGACCTACAAATAAACAAGGTCTCCTACTTGAAATTCCAAGTGTCTTATTTTCTTATCTGCATAGCTCTTCTGTCTGTCCTGTGCTTCTTTCAAGTTCTGTTGTACCTTACTTACCATGTTCTCCATTTCTTGGAGCATCTTTAGTCCAACCATGAGTCTGTCAGTCGGGTTATCCCAGCTAATTGGAGTCATACACTTTCTTTCGTACAGTATTTCGAAAGGGCTCAACTTAGCCGAAGTTTGGTACCCATTGTTATATGAAAATTCTACCAAGTGTAGGTAGTCTTCCCACTTGTTTGGTTTGTGGGAAATACTAGAACAACTGAGAGGGGGGGGTGAATCAGTTGTTCATAAGCTTAAACAATTTTATGCCTTTTAAATAATTATTAAGATTTCTTCATATGTCATCAACCAATCATACAACATATGGACAATAAGAGCAAAGATCATCAGTCACACATAAAATACACACAGAGACAGATTTTCACGAGGAAACCCATAAAGGGAGAAAACCTCTTCTTCTTTGAAATGATAGGCAGTCTTTTTCTGTTTTGTACATCATTTACAATTGAGCACCAACTCAATGTGAGGCTGCTACCTCTGTTTTACAAGCTGCAACTTGTTTGAGAGCTCCAACTCTCTGGTTTCTCTATCACCCACTAGAAGGAAGCACCAACTCCTTGTTTATTCCAGCACCAACTGGATGGAAGCACCAACTTCCTGATTATTCCAGCACCAACTGGATGGAAGCACCGAGTTCCAGTTACACAGGCTCCAACCCGCATAACAGAGAACATCTGTTCTCCCTAGCACCACCCTGCCACCCTAGTTTCTCTGGCTGCAACTAGATGGAAGCTACAACTTCCTGTGTTCAAGCACCCACTTGAACTTCTGAGGACAACAGTCCTTCTGAGCACCTCCCAACCTCCCTACAATATCAATGACTAAATAAACATTCAACTTTAAAGATAAAACAGTTCATACCAATTTTACTTTGTTCTGTAAATCTTGTCTCCTGCTGCTTGCTCTATCGTTCTGCTCTGCTTCTGCTCTG
>ML788163.1:67581-81031 GCA_009831015.1 Picea engelmannii | reverse complement strand
ACTTAAATTAATCATAATCAAGAATAATTAATTAATAACAAATAATTAGTTAAGGTTATTTTAATAAATAAATATAGTTTAGCTAATCTTTTAGGATTATATTATTAAATTAATTATACTTAATAATCAAGGGTCGTTACAGACTCCTCTTGCCTCACACTCAATCCGTAGTGTTCGTAACAGCAAGAGAACTCAAAATAATTTTCCCCAACATACTTGGCAGCGTCCTGCCTCCTCGCATATGCTATATATCAATTTTTCCCAAGTCTTTTTCCCTCCCTTGGGGGGATTTTTGCAGCTTTCTAAACCCCTGATTTTCAAGGGCTATCAATGGCCAAATCTCTGATTTGCCACTTGTAATAATCAGCCCAGAGGTAGTTCCAACTTGTTCCCCACTCATGGAGTCATGGTCAGTTGATTTTAACATGGTTGTTCCATTTGTCCTCCTGCAATTAATATAAATCTTTTGTATTTATACAAGTGTCATAGTCAAATAGTTAGTTGAGTCCCAATCAGAACTCTGCCCAACAGTCATAATGATTAATTACAAATATCAAATTCGAAATTCGAAATTGCCATAAATGGAAAAAAAATTCCAAATTCGAATTTACTAAAAACAGAATTAAATTTCCAACAAATTTAAACTTCAAAAATATTTTATTTTTGAGGATATCACAATTGGACTTCAGCCACTTTAGAATCATTTACGAATGAAGTTTCCAACACTTCTCTTCCATGTGTCTATCCACATCACAATGTTTGCAATACCTGTTAGGATGCCTCCTTTTTTTGGTTGTGGATACCATCTTCTTGTCTCTTCTCTTGCTAATTTATTCTTTGGCCCATATGTTTTTGCCCCTTCTTCGAGTCCAACTAAACATAGAGAGCCTAAGTTTCTGTCCTTGCCTGTACTTTTCACACTAAGAAGATGCAAGTTCCTTCAAATATGGATGAAAAATCCTCCAAGATACTTCACCACCACCCCTAAATTTTCTAAAGAGTACCCAACATGATGGCTTGCCTCTTGAATTCATAATTGTATTCATTCACCCCTTTTCCCTATTCTTACCAAAAGGTACTGCCACTTCATGAGTTTCTCCTCTTCATATCCCATGGGATACAATTGTGACCTCGCCAATTCCTTGAATTCCTTCCACCTTGTAATCATGGGCTTCTTTTCTATCCTCAATGCATCCACATATCTCTCCCACCACAATAGAGCATGTTTGGTCATCTTCAAACATGAAAAATAAGTCTATTATGTTTCTTGGATTTGATAAAGGAAAAAATAAACATACATTTGTTTCAACTAGCCATTCAAGACTTCAACATTAATTTTTCCATCAGACATGGGTATTTCAAGTTTCACTTCAACTTTCAAAGGAATATTGGAAGATGAAGAAAAAGAGTGGTTTTTACTCGAATCATTGCATGTGGAATATTCTTGGTCTGACTTGTCATGTTCATGCTCAGTCTTTGGTGAGTTTGATTTCAACAATTGCATTACCAATTCTATTAATGTGAAACGCCTTTCTTTAAATGAGAAAACTTGGCTTTTGGATATTCCTTGTCGCATTTTTCATTAGGTGTTCTGGCTATCCTACGTTTTCTACTCCATAGTAGTCTTGGCAACAATTCTTCTCCACTATTTTGGTACCTATTGTGGGTGTTTACCATGTAGGTCTTCTCCAATTCTTTGGAACCTGCTATAATACTATATAGTCCATAATTAAGGGACTAAGAGTCCACTTAATTCACCAATATGTATTTTAATGTGGAATAAAAATTACAATTGAGTTTGATTGTTTATACAATTTTAATCACTCTAAAATATATATCTTCATATTTTGTTATTTTCAATATACTTGGCTTGTTTACTTATGGTGTTGAGGCCAATCCAACCAAGTTTCATCCCTATGTATTGGTTGAAATTTATATGCTACTTTTCCCCTTCAATGTGTAGAACTAAACACTCAAACAACGAATCTTCTCAATACACTTATATGCAAAAATTCAAATTGCCAATAGAAAGTAATATTCTATTCCCAAGATTCACTACTTGCAATGCCACTAAAATAGAAATTCAACCTAACACTCTAGATCTATTGGTTGATTATAAACTCTATTATTGGAATGTTCCCTCACAACACGTAAAGCTCTATCTCCACCCTGCTACTATACCTTCAATTCAATGCTTTAATTGAACTGAGATATTTCTATAACATATGTTATACAATGCTTAGCCTAGAAAAATCCTTGGTTATATGGGCCATGGTGAAACTTGTTGTAGGTCAATACCTAGGGTGATGAAGAAAGAAACACCAACAAATCAAGTACTGGGACTATCATTGTGTATGCAAACCAAGGTGGCAATAAAAAATCGAATGAAATTGATGCCAAAATTATTGTATATAGACCAAAACAATTAATAGAACTTTGCATCCCTTTTAAATTACCTCTTCATATACCACCCAAACATTTAATTATACATTTGAGAGTGTAGGTTTCCACAACTTGTCATAGTTGAAATAGATTTTCTGGATAAAACTGTGGGGGGTGTTTCGAAATGTCCAGTGTTTCAAGTGGACACTCTGCCCATCATCGAGGACAAAATGATCTTATATGATTGGAAAAGAGTGTTGAGGGTAGTTTATATAGAAGACGAAATACTACTAGTCATTGAGGAGGGAGGAAGGTAAATAGATTAAGAAGGTAAAAATATTATAATAATAATGATTTAGCAAATTGAGGAAGGTAGTTTTTGAAATTACAAATAAAGGATCGAAATGGTCAAAGTAAAATAATAGTCGTTGAGATTAGGGTTAGGAGGGAAGAATGGAGAAAAAAAAAATTAGTACAAGAAATAATATTGGGGTTGAAAAGAGATAATGTATAGAAAGGGAAAAAATTAACCGGGGAAGATAAAGATTCCAGGTAGTTAGGGAGAAAATAACTAATGGATAGAAATGGTAAGGGAAATAAAACAAATTAATGAAGAAAGTCATTGTCATTAGGGATAAAAAGGGGGGGAAAGATTAATGGGTAAATTAATAAATTAAAAGGGGAAATCAAATTGGGGAGAAAAATGGGGAAAAGGGGACAAAGGATAAATTAATTATGAAGTGAGAAATAGGGTAAAAAAACCATAAATATAAAAAAATGGGGGCAGTTGAAGTGATAATAAAAGAGGTGAAAATTGGAGGGGGGGAATCGTGGGTAGGTAATAAAGTCCGGGAGAATAATAATTGAGGTACAAAGAAAATTTCAATAAAGAAATTTAAGGGAGAAGGATGATTAAGGTGATATAATTATTTTAGCTAGAGATGTGAGAAGGATTAGATATAAATGACAAGGAAATGAAAAATTAGGAGGGGTGAGATTAGATTGAAAATAAACCAAATAAAATGACTTCTTTAATATGGAGACTAAGGAAAAGAAATTCATATAGCAAAAGAAGGTCAAACTATGATGCCAAAGGAAAGGGAAATCAAGAGGATAAGAGAGGGAGGGAGGGCGAGGAGACAAGGAAAATACCGATGGATCGGTTAGGATGAGGTCAAGGGGAGAAGAACAAATATTAAAAATGAAAAAAGAGGGAGGAGTCTTAATGGTCAAGGTGGTGAATGGCGGGCTTCCAGTATTAGCTAATCTTGTAGCCATCCTCACGATTAAATTTATTGGTATGTTTTCATATTTCAAGGGATTCCATAATGAGACAGGATAAGAAATGAGGGGCAGCGACTAATATTTTTGTTTGGCCAAAGAAAATGAGGTGCTTATATTCAAAAGAATGTTTGGCGATAGCTGATTTGGATGTTCAGTTATGGGTGGTATCAAAAATATGTTATTTAACCCTATATTTAAAGCTTATACAAGTTATACCTATGTAATACTTCCCATAGGAACAGGAAATTTGGTAAACACATGGGCTAAGCATCAGGTCAGATTTATCTTTAGTTGTTCTAAAAAGTTTCTTAAGGGTTTTTTGGGGTTTGAACACGGTTTTGATATTTTTCTTAGCCAAGATTTTTTCGATGTGATCTGTGGTTCCTTAGATGTAAGGAAGAGAAAGGAGATCCCTAGGATACTCCATCGCTCAAACAAACTGAGCCTTTCTCTCTTCTATCAACCCTAAACCAAAAACTTCCACCCCTCCTCGAGATCTCCTTTCTCTTCCTTACATCCAAGGAACCACATATCACATATCAAAACTCCTAGCTAAAAAACTATCAAAATCATGTTCAAACCCCACAAAACCCTTAAGTAACTTATTATAACAACTAAAGATAAATCTAATCGGATGCTTGGCCCAGGTGTTTACCAAATTCCATGTTCCTGTGGGAAGTGTTACATAGGTCAAACTAGTAGAATATTTAAAGCTACGCTTAAATATCATATCGTTGATACCACCCATAACTGAACATCCAAATTAGTTATCGCCAAACACTCTTTCAAATATAATCACCTCATTTTCTTTGACCAAACAAAAATATTTTTTGTTGCCCCTCATTACTCATCCCGTCTCATTAGATAATCCCTTGAAATAAAAAAACATCCCAATAACTTTAATCGTGAGGATGGCTACAATCTTATCCAATCCTAGAATCCCACCATTCACCACCTTGACCATTAAGCCTTCTCCCTCTTTTTTCATTTTTAAGCTTTGTTCTTCTCCCTTTGACCTCATCCTAACCAATCCATCGATCTTTTCCTTGTCTCCTCACCCTCCCTCTCTCTCTTCTCCTCTTGATTTCCCTTTCCTTTGATATCTTAGGCCGGCCTTCTTTTGTTATCCGAATTGCTTTTCCTTAGTCTCCATATTCAATAAATCTTTTTTTTTGGTTTATTTTCAATCTAATCTCACCCCTCCTAATTTTTTATTTCCTTGTCATTTATATATAATCCTTCCCACATATCTACCTAAAATAATTATATCACCTTAATCATCCTTCTCCCTTAAATTTCTTTATTGAAATTTTATCCATACCTCAATTATTATTATTATTCTCCTGGACATTATTACCTACCCACTATTTCCCCCCCTCTAGTTTTCACCTATTTTATTATCACTTCAACTTCCTCCAATTTTCTATATTCATGGTTTTATTTACCCTTTTTCTCACTTCATAATTAATTATTTTCTCCCCTAATAAATTTATCCTTTGTCCTTTTCCCCCCATTTTTCTCCCCAATTTCATTTCCCCTTTTAATTTATTAATTTACCCATTAATCTTTTTCCCCCTTTTTAACCCTACTGAAAATGACTTTATTCATTCATTTATTTTATTTCCCTTACCATTTCTATCCATTAGTTATTTTATCCCTAACTACCTAGAATATTTTATCTTCCCCACTTAATTTCCCCCCTTTCTATATGTTATATCTTATCAACCCCAATATTATTTCTTCTACTAAATTTTATTTTCTTCACTCTTCCCTCCTAACCCTAATATCAATGGTTGTTAGTTTACTTTGACCATTTCTATCCTTTATTTGTAATTTCAACAACTACCTTCCTCAATTTATTAAATCATTATTATTTTAATATTTTTACCTTTTTAATATATTTACCTTCCTCCCTCCTCAAGGAATAATAGTCTTGCCTCTTCTTTATAAACTACCCTCAGCTCTATTTTCCAATCATATCATCTTCTTTTGTCCCTGATAATGGGTGGAGTGTCCACTAAATCTACTTCAATCATTTAATTATACATGTAAATTATCCAAGCAATTCTTGAGAATACAAATGTATGGTTGAGTGAATTAATAAAATACTCAGGATTGCAAATACATCGAACCAAATAAACATATTTCTATGGGTTGAGGGATATTATGCTTGTTTTAAGATAACAAAGAATAAAATGAAATGTGATTAAACAAACAAGGTAAACATTATAACTAAGGTATTTTTGTAGCAAATGGTTCAATCAAACGAACACTTCCAACCCTTTATTATTTCATACTAGTAGTTCATTGATGGAATCACTTTGAATTAGAAATAGAATCACAATGAATGCATTCAAATTTAATATCTAGGATAGAACTTCGAACCATAGAGAAGATACTCAATCACACATATTGAAATCACACCATAAGACAAAACTTTTACCCTGGAAAATCAAAGGGGGAAACCAAGTTCAGTAAGGATTTATTGTTATATAAAAATCCATTACCAAGGGTGAGTTGTGGATGCTCAGAAATATTATGCATTGTTACTCACTATAAAAAAAATAATTGCAAACAACCATGGATCAAAGACACCTTTGCTCATCGTGGACAATCACCTTGACTCCTTCGCCCTCAGATATTCAAAAAGGTTTCACTCTTCAAGCCCTCATCTCTGCTACCAAGCTTTCTAATTTTTCTTTGCATCTCCCCCATTGGTTTCCTTCTTCACCACAACCTTATTTTTTAATGGGATGCCTTGGAAGGCCAACCAACATAATGGTTCATTTCAACTTCCAAGTAAATTTTGGACATTTTCTAAACTTTTCCAAAAACAATTAAATGATTTTTACAAAGAAGGTTTTTTTGGAGAGGATCCAATTCAGATCATGATTTTACCCATGTGAGTTATTACATGCTTATTATAGTGTCATATCCCTATGTGGGAATTTGTTCCACAACAAATATTGCATAGAAAATAATAATCCAAGTGAGTTATTATTGGATCAATGGCCATGATTATCCAAGATAACTAACATTGTATTATTGTGCCTATGATGGAATTCATTAAGATGCCTATAATGGATTCAAATTTGAGCACCAATTTATGAGATCATTTTCTATCCATTAAGAGGTTCTTAAGCCACCAATAATGGAAAAGAATGTACAAGAAAATGACCAAAATTTAACATCAAAAGGCATACATATAATATTAATATTATGTGATATGTTTTCTAACATAATCATCAATGAAGAATAACTAGAGCCACCTCAAAATGAATCCAGAGAAAGGTTCGTAGGGCTAGGAGAATAAGTCGCATTAAATCTCCTCAAGGATATTTCACATTACACTATTAAAAATCTCGCTACATTCATTATTTACAAGGAGAAAACTAAATTCATAAGATGAATCTCTCCTTTACTTGGGTCTCTAGCCTGAAGCTCCATGGTGGGATTTTAGCCTACAATGCAAGGTTGTGACAAAGGGTAGCCTATTAGCCTTAGTGTTAGTGGAGGTTTGGTGATGTGTTCAACTCTCTACTCTAGTGGGGCTACCACAAAGTCTTAATAGAGTGATTCTTGTGCATATTGGTTAGTAGGCATAAGAATCACATTGATAACTAGTCTACATAACTAAGTTAAATTATACATGGAAGTACATGAATCTCAATTCTATATAGCATAGATTGGACCATTGTAGTGATAACCAAGTTAATTAGTATTGGATTAATGAGAGTGATTATTCAAACTTGTTATTATTATACTTTTGTGCATATTAGTTGGTAGGCACATTAATATTGCATGCGACATTTGTCCCCTAGTTTCTCAAGCTCTTCCCTAGTTATCATAAGAGTTTATGAAAGTGGTGTACAATAAATATAGGTGACTAATGCTATGGTGAAGCAAGAAAATCAGGTCACCACACTCACAGAGCACTACTCCTCAAATTCTCATAAATGCATAATAAATGGAATTTATATCAAACTAGGGTTGGATACTTTACTGTTATAAACAAAATCCGCCATAAATGTGTTATTATGACTAAACCCCATTCATAAATGTAGTGAAAAATTATAGAATTCATCCATCTTCACAATGCCTAAAATATCACATAGTGCATAACATTTTTTCTCTCATTAGTGAGAATGATAATAGATGATGAAGCAAGTGATGGGTTGTTATGACCCAAGGGAGACATATATATGGCTAAATGTATATGATATGACCCCAAGGGGGGGGATATATGGGCCTAAATATACATGTAATGTGTAAATATATATGTAATGGGGTTGTACTAGTAGAAAATGGGCCTCATGTGCAAGTGTGAATAGCTATATATAAGAGATCATGTATTCATTATTAGGGAGTGTGAATTGTGAAGTATGAAAGGTATTTGGTTATTTGGAGGGGGTTCCCCTATTCTTTAAGGATTTATTATGTAACTTATCTATCTTGGATTTGTGCTCCACACTCACATTCTTTACATGGGGTGTAAATCTGTTCTATTATGATAATTTAAGTATTATGTTCATTACATTTGGTATCAGAGCATCGATCCTAGGGTTTTGCTTCCTCAATACAGTCATTTTGGAATTTTTACTATAACTTTTTCCCGGAGCCACTTCAGAAGGAAAAAAATGGAAGATATTTATAATACATATCATAGTAAATGTGGTACAAGTTTCATATTTTGGGTCGTTGTACGTTTGGATATACATTATGTTCAAGATAGGGTTTTTGACTAGTCCTATAACTAGTCTCAAACATGTGTTCTGGGTAAGACAATCATATATTCTTCAGAGAGGATCTGAATTGAGTGACACTAGTTGAATTGGACCAAGAACAATATTTAGTATTTATATTACAACTTTCATAGTTTTATATCAATTATTGTGCACAGGGAACGTTGTACAAGTTCTCTCTCCTGGAAAGGGCAAAAATCAGCAAGGTGTGGGGAAGTTACCATAACTTCCACTTGGAACATCCAATTTTGGTCAGACCTATGGAATTGTGTTGGCAGCCAACTCACTTTTTCCTATCGTCTATAAGCTGCCTACACCTATGTCTTGCAAACATCATTTTTTTGTCGCAATTCCCAAATTAACGTCATTTTCATTTCTTGCGACATTTACACGCTTGTTTTTGTTTTGTTTTCACGACTGTAAGCGTGAAAACTGAATCTTTCAAAGTCACATTTTGATCATTATCTTAACTGTGGATATTTCTTTTGTCATTATGCCTATTGCACTTACCTTTTATTGATCATTACACGACTGGAAATATCCTTTGATCGGTTCTCATACTTCGATTGATTGTATAACTTGGTTTTATTGAAGGTATTTAGCCTTTGGATTTGCACTTCATGTGACTTGCCTGATCATTGATTATATGAAATTGCAAAGGGGTTATGATTAAATTTTTTTATATATATGATATGATCCTTATGATAATCTTTTCATAACTTTTGGCTTGTCGACTATATGAATATCATTTTGGCACCTTGGTTGAACTTTTGATTATATGAATTAATACATTGGTGCATAGTTGATTTTGGGTTTTGAATTACATGTCGGATGTTTGAGCACTATGGCATAACGTTTGCGCGCATTGGTATACACATTTGATTTTATTAGTTGTACACATGACTTAATGGTTGAATTATTATAGTGGGTTGAATTACTATGTAAAATCAGCAGTTGTACTTTGACCATAATTGTTTTGCATGGCAGTGAATAACTCCACCACCTTCGCATGCTTGCATTTATGCATATCCGTTTTGCTCAGCTCGGGTAGCTCTGCTCCTGTGTGTGATGGTGAATACAAACCCTTCCCTTACCATGCGTTCGGCTCCATGGCACCAGTCGTGCGAGTCGAGCCCAATGGCAATCAAGCCCTGTTAATGTTTGACAATGCCCACCGATATTTGGAGGACAGTGGATGGCTTACCTTCGTGAAACATTTTGAGGGTTTTAACCTTTGTATAGCACGACAGTTTTCCATGACCTTCAATGGATGTCGAGCCAAGGTCGACGATATACAGTTAGAGATTGATGAACAGTTTATCAGCTCATCCACGGGGTTACCTACCTCGGGACAGCGTTGGTTTAAGAATTGCAAGGTCGATGAAGTGCCATGGACATTGTTGTTTCAATCGCGCAAAGTCACCTCTTGTGACAGAGGTATGCACGTATCTATGCTCAAACCACGATGGCACGACTTGTTAATGATACTTAAGCAGTTCGTGACCTGTGAAGGTCGATACAGACTTGTGTTCCTTTACCACCTGCGTCTACTGATGATTTTTATAGGGTATCCTCTAAACATGTCGTTCTACTTTCATCGGAGCCTGTATAAAATGTCCAAAAAGTTTAAGAGGCACAAGGCTGACAGCAGCCTGTTTCACCATGGGCTTATTAAGCTCATCGTTGTTTATCATTTGAGTTTGCAAGGTGATAGTTGGAGGGCTTTCATCGCCCGTAATGGCTTTGAGGACACTGACCCTGTACAGGTTGATAAACCTGTGGTAATTGAAACTAAGGCTGACCCGCCTGTACCCTTACATCTCCTACTGCCTAAACCCTTGGCTGACCCTGGTGGTGACCTACCCGACACTGTAACTAAGAGTGCAGAGGCCATTAAAAATCCTATGAGCAAAAATCCCAAGGAAAAATTTACTACTAATGCCAAAGGGAAAAGGAATGGTCGGCTCATTTCGAGAATGGCCAGAAACAAACCAAAACCCTTTGTCGAGTCTAACCCTATCATTCTGAGAGAGGATTCTGATTTTGATATTGAGCGTTTTCTGGCCAGCGAGTATCCCTACTCGCAAGGTTTGTGTGCAAAACCCCCTTATGATTTTGTGTCAAACCTTCCCCCCTGCCTAAAGGATGACCCTAACTACCCGGGTATTAAGTTGCCTCGTGAAACCCTCGGTCATTTGCCCGAACCCTCGCCTGCTCTGTCTAAACCCACACAGTCACCCTGTGATCAATGCAATTCATGGCTAGAACGATATTATATTGATGTTCCCATACTCCAGTCAAAGATTCAATCACTGGAAGACCAGATTGCAGTGCTAACTAGTCAAAAATAAAAAGCAAAAGACAACCGGCTCCATCCTGTTCAAAAACGTGGAATCAGCCACGGCTGTTGTAAATTCCAAGCTGGCATAATCAAGAAGCCTCGTCGCTACACAGGTATGGTTTTGACATCGTTTCATTTTGTAAATAATCTAGGTTGATGTAATGGTTTGAATTCAGTTTTTAATAGCTATGTTTACATCTGGAATGGCTCTGTTATAATTGTGTGCATTCTATATATAGCTTTGCTTTGAATAAAAAGAAATTGTGATTCGATATGCGATCTCATCATTCCCAGTATAGCAATCGATAGATTTTGAATGGATTTGAGTGGTCTATGTTTAGATTTGATTGATTGGTTTGCCTTATTAAGTTGACAAAATTAATAGTTTGTCTTTGAATGAATTGGCTTGGTATCTACTCTGAACTGTAAGTTTTCATGATTACGATTATGTTGGATTTGATCTCATTATGGTTCGGATGCTCTAATTGGTAAATTATCTCAAAAAGTCTGTTGGTTACGATATGCTCTATCATGTGATTTTCAAAAGTCATGAATATTGCTCTGCTCGGTTTTAATTTGGGAAATAAAGACTCTGTTTTTACAAAAATGATATGCTCATGTAAGCCGATGCTAGTAATATTCATGCCCGAATCGTGGGACAGTTTTGATTCACGATGATTATGTTAAGACTCCTTGTTGTTTGATTCGATTAAATCGAATTCAGTTGATTCGATTATTCTCATGAGTTAGATTCACATCATGAAGAGTTGCTCTGTCTGTTTTTAACTTGCAAACGAATTGGTCAATATTTGTTGTCTCTTTTGAATCTGGTGATAATGCGTTTTAAACAAATAATTTCGATCAAAGGAAATCGATATTTTCTACCCAGTTTACTAAAAACAAATGATCATATAATTCTTGTGAACCCTGTTTCCAACTGAGTGATTTCATCACGATTTCATTACGCACCAGTGTTGATTTAATTTGTTTATGGTATGAATCTGTTTGCTATATCGTTACAACTATAACGATTGGAAAATGATGTTGATGGATTGGATCTTATCTCTTGTTTAACAATCTCATACGATATGTTTGATTATCGGTTTCAATTGGATATGAAACAATCTTATCATTGTCCGATTATAACTCTGTGGACCCGATTTTGTGGTGACAAAGAACAAAGTATTCCTATCTCTATATTCGGTTGAATCATTTTTTATCCTGTTTAATTTTAAATGATATAACCATTCCAATATCAATGATTCGTTTTTAAATGGTTATTAGAAGATAATTGGATTTAATTCTTTTAAAATATTTTGAATCGATTCTGATGCTGATTCTGTATCTTATTTAGACTAGCTACAGAATCAGATGATTATGTAGCTAGTCTATGGAATTTAATTTTTATCATTTTATTAATAAAAGAGTCTTCTAACTTGTCTATTTTGGATCCTTTTCAGGTGAATTCGAATTGCATGGTATTTGATGGACAGTCTAGAGGACATTTAGATGCTTTATTTTCATTTTAATTTCCTAGTTTAGGTGAACTTGGGAATATCTTCCCAGATTTATGTAAACAGTTTTATAACTTCCACAGGGAGGTTTTACCCTATGGGAAACCTTTAAATACTTATTATTTTTGTAATAAGGATCATCCTCGCTTGTGGGAGAACCAGGATTATGGATATCTAATAGAGACTAAGACAGAAATTGATGTTTTGCTACAGCTTTAGCTTTCATAATATCAATCTTTTGTTTCATGTTTATGTTATCAATTTGCATTTGGTTAATGACTATTTTAGCTATCTTAGTCTTTTGCAAATGATATGATTTAATTAATATGATCCATATCTCATTTCTTCCAGTATTTAAAAACATAACAATTACTTGATTCAGTTTGTGAATGATAGATTTCTCTTCTTCATTAATTGAATTATTAAGTATAAGTTTTTGCATAACAGGTTTACCTAATTGCAGAGATTTATAAATCATATAATTGTTATGATTTTTATGTCTTGTTTGTCCTGTAAACAAACTTAAAGAGCATTGCAGCCTATCATTTCCGAGAAGCTCCTGAATTATTCGGTGTGGGTTTCCTCCCTCCGATCTGCTTGAACAATCATCATACACAGGACAAATCTGGAGCGTTTCCAGGTCAGTTTGTTGTTTATTTGTTTAGTATATTTGTTAGTATTTTAGTTAGATATATGTGTAGTTAGTATATTAGATTGTTTAATTTCAGTAATTTTTATTTCTTGTTCATAAGATAAAAAAAAAATCAACAAAAATATCTTTCTCTGTCTTAGGGCAGAAAGCAAATGAGTTTTCCAGGTTTTATTTAAATCTGTACTTTGTGGATATTGTACATTTTGTGAATAAGTTATATTTCAGTTAGTAGTTAGAGTTAGTATAATATTAGTTAGTAGTTTGTATATATAGAAATAGTAGATTAGTTATTTTGTTTAATAGTTAGTATTAGTTTAGTTTGTTTTAATAGTTTGTTTTAATTAGTATTAGTTAGTTCAGTTTGTTTTATTTAGTTTTAGTTAGTTTAGTTAGTTTAGTTTTAGTTAGATTAGTTAGTTTAGATTAGTTTTCTCTTTGGTTTTCTTAGGACCTTAGATCGGCTAACAGAGCCGCTAAACCCGTCAGGGTGGTTCATTCCAAACGGCTTGGGTTATTAGACAACCCCGGACCGGTT
>ML788163.1:57115-67531 GCA_009831015.1 Picea engelmannii | reverse complement strand
ATTAGTTAGTTTAGATTAGTTTTCTCTTTGGTTTTCTTAGGACCTTAGATCGGCTAACAGAGCCGCTAAACCCGTCAGGGTGGTTCATTCCAAACGGCTTGGGTTATTAGACAACCCCGGACCGGTTCCACTCTCTCAGTTGAAGGACGGTCAATTTTGCCCGTCAACAAATTGAAAATTATACATTTCATAGTAATATTGGTCTCAATTTCATACTCATAAGGGTCAAAATTGCAGAGATACATCAAAATTAAGGTCGGATAGGAGGATAGACTCCAAATCAGGGTTTCAAAGGTATGTTCACTTAAAACTATCATAACGTTTGATTAGAATGTCTGATTGAGCTTATTCAAAATCCATTGGAAAGAAAAAACCTAAAATATTATATGGGAACAAGGATTATAACTATTTTATATCATTATCATTAATATATTGAGGTTGTAAGTTAAATTTTGGGGTTAGAACTCAATTAAGAATCAATGGAAATACCTAAATTTATAGGAGATGAAGATAAATATGAAATGAATCCTACATAATGGTTGAGGTTGGTAAAAGAATATAACATGAATCCTTCGAAGGAAAGAAAATATTTTTTTGATGAAGCTTGGAAGTGGTGGATGAGTATTGATCAAGATACTAGATGGCACTGCACATGGGAAAAATTTGAAGAACTCTTCTCAAATAAATGGATTAAGGATACAAATATGGAGGAAATGTATAGAATTCAATATGAATTAAAAGAAGCAAAGGAAGAGATTAAGAAGAAGGGTGAGGAGATATCTAAGATAATATCCCTTAATGAATCGCTCATTAAGGAGGTTAATAACCTAAAGAAAGAAAAGACTAGCAAAGGCAAGTGGGAAAAAAGATGAATCAAGGGAAGATTTGAAAAATAAAGATGAAGAGATATGTAGATTATGAAGCCATAATAAAAAACTATTGGAGGTTAAGATATTGAAATAAGAGAATAAGAATTGTCAAAATAAAGAAGAAAGAATGATCTTGGAGGAAGAATCTACCAAAAGACTGCAAGAAGGTTGAGGAATCCTTAAAAACGGATGAGGTAAAGTCAGAAATGCAAGACATAATTAAAGAAGTAAATCATAATTTGATATATTGGGTCACCTTGCAGCTTCAAAAGGAGAAAGAAGACAAGATTCAAGAAGGTCAACAAAACATACTTGAAGAAGTTGAACTCCATCTAGAGGATGTACATGCCAAATATGATGGTATTATCTCCAAGTCTAGAGTAATTAAGGACCGAGCAAAGATAATCGAGGATGCCATTGTATCTGCAAAGAAGATAGATGAAATGGGTGTGAAAAATGAAGGAAGACCGTCAAATGTGAAACCATATCGACACCCTCATTACCAGGAAACATTTCAAGGAAGACAATAAGGATGATATCAACATTATGAAGGAAGAATATGGAATACTTGTCAATATTCATGGAACAAGGCATCGCCAAAAGACTCTTCAACGAGCTATTATCAGAGACCAACAACCACTACAAATTGGAGAAGCTGCAACAAAAATACATGGAATCAAAGGAAAGAAAATTATGCAACAACTAGACACCAAGGATTAAGACTGAAAAGAATTTATTTTGGATGGATAGATCATCAACAATGGAATGAAGAAAGAAGGAACATAAGAAAATCATATTACTTGGTTTCATCACATGTGAAGCCTTTAATTGCAAAGCTTTGAGGACAAAGATTTTTGAAGGAGGGTACTATGTTATGACCCAAGGGGGGCATATATATGGCTAAATGTATATGATATGACCCCAAGGAGGGGCATATATTGGCCTAAATATACATGTAATGTGTAAATATATATGTAATGGGGTTGGTCTAGTAGAAAAGGGGCCTCATGTGCAAGTTTGAATAGCTATATATAAGAGATCATGTATTCATTATTAGGGAGTGTGAATTTTGAAGTATGAAAGGTATTTGGTTATTTGGAGGGGGTTCCCCTATTATTTAAGGATTTATTGTGTAAATTGTCTATCTTGGAGTTGTTCTCCATGCTCACATTTTGTACATGGTGTGTACTTATGTTCTATTATGATAATTTAAGCATTTGGTTCATTACAGGGGCATATACAATACTTTTTTGCCATTAGATACCTAGATAATGTGTAGTTATATTGGTATTTGGCATGGGGGGTTGTCAAGATGGAGCATTATTTGTCCTTACTCTTTAAGACAATTTACCATTGGAAATCAATCTCAAACTAGTTCCTTGTCCATTGGGTTATGTATTTGTATAGAAAACAAAATAAATATCTACAAAGTGGACAACGGGAAATCCAACACATTTAAAATAAAAACTTAATCTACTATATATAACACCACTCCTTGGCCATAATTTTAAGAGAGGGATAAAAAGAGAGGAAGAGAAAAGGAAGAGGGTTAAGAGGAGAGGGATAACAAGAGAGGAAGAGGGTTAAGAGGAGAGGGAGAAGAAAAATAAGAGAAGGTGAAATAAAAAGAGAAGGAGAGGAGAAAGGAAGAAAAAGAGGAGGGGGAAAGAAAAATAGTAAGAGGGTGAAAGGGGATGAAGGATAAGAGAAAGAGGGAAAATAATGGGGGGGTGTATATGGAGAATAAGATAAGGGGGGAAGAGGAAGAGGGAGGAGGATAGGGGAAGAATAATAGGAGTGGAAGAAGAAGACAGGGAGGAGGGAAAGGGAGAATAAAAATAATATGGGGGAGAAAAGGAGAAGGGGGTGATGGATAAGAGAAAGAGGGTAAGTAAAAGTGGGTAGAGAAAGAGGAAGAGGGAGAGGAATATGGGAAAGGTATAGGAATGGAGGGTGGAAAGGGAGAGAAAGAGAGAAATAGGAATGATAAAGGGAGAGGAAGGGAGGACCCTAAAACTACTTAGTTTTTCTTTTTAATGTGTAAATCCTATCTCCAAAACCTAAATCCCAAATCCCATATCTCATTCAATACCTAAATATCATCTCCACAATACAAATCCAATCTCCCATCTCCAAAACCCAACTCCCATTGAGTTATAGATATGAAAATTTACAAAACAATAGGAGGGAAATGGGGAAAATGAAAAAACAAATCTTACCTTTTATTTGGATGATGCCCCACAAATATTCCCATTATGCTCTTGTTGAATCCCTACACAAATCCCTTTCAACTCTAGGAAGATATTCCCCAAACCTTTATGTGAAAATGAAATGAGAGGGACCCTATTTTTTCACTTAATATTAAAAATGCATAGGCGAAGTTACATAAAATAAAATAAAAAAATCATCATTTGTTTTTCAATTTTTATTTTTTTTTTACTTTTTTGTGTGTGTTGTTCATGTGTTGACTATCATGATGCATGTATGGAGCATGATTTGTATACATGTTTATCCTACATCACATTAGCATCATTTTTTTCAACACTAAGTGAAGACCAACATTGTTACAGTGTCACATTAGTCGATGCCAATACAAATTCCAGCATCATCATAGCATATGTAGCCCAATGGTGAAGTGCATGGATGAGTAGTGGAGGTTCTAGTCTATGCTAGCAGGTTGAGGAGAATAAGAGTGGGGAGTGGAATAACTACATGTGTAGATATAAGAAATGGATAGAGGGTGAAATAAAGAGGGAGGAATTATCTCTAGTGTATGGGGATGGAAATGGATTGTATGCATGGTTGTCATGGGTTATGGCCACAAGGGATCAAAATTTTGTTTTTCCAATGGGGCCTGCAAGTAACTAGATTTTGTGAAGGTTTTCATTCAGTCAGACGATGTTAGATTGAGGAAAATTGAGCATCATCAAAAAGATATTGATGAGTACTTCAACTATGTCCAATCAAAAATATAATTTGATCCTATCAACTACTGATTAAAATTCCTGAAAATTTTGTTAGGAACGTTTCTTAGGCCACACCCTTGAAAATGGTTTGGAGACTTGTGATAGATCTAAGTAAGTCATATGGTATTTCATCCAATATGGGAACAGGGAAAATGATATGTCATTAGAAAGTTCAATAGGTAAGCTATATCCTAGAAACTCTAATTTTCTATTATGGTGCCCATCAACAACACTTTTTAAACCTTCCACCAAAATGCTACCTTGAAGCTAGTGTTGATCATGTGAAAGTTTATTATCAATAGTTGGTCTTAGAACTATGCATATTATATACCATTATAAAATCACCCCTACATTGTCACCAAATCATATTTTCTTTCCAGGTTTGATTCAAAACAAAATGTAATTAGTGAAATCACCACTGGGCAATTTACCCCCCAAGGGACACTCAACTTGTGTCCTTCATAGAATTGGGCATATAAACTCGAAATTTTGAAAATGAGGGCCTTGTTGAAAATCTTATTTTGAGAATTATAGGGTAGAGCCATTGTGTTTTCTAAAAATTCAACATAATTCCTTTCATATTTTGTGCAAGACCCATCTCACGTGGAACCTACCTAGTGACCAGTAAAAGGGGTCACCATTCATTTTTTTGCAAAATGAGATTACTTTTGATGAAATCTAACCTAATAAAATTGGACATGTGCCCTCAACCAAGTTTTGGGAGAACCTTGGTCATGTTTGACCATTTTTGGGACTTCGACAGGCTGGTCGAAGATAGAGCGCCCAGGTGAAGCGAAGATCACGGGATCTCGCCCCCTTTTGTAGGATTTTTGGATTTAGGGTTTATGTAACGGGTATGGGATGTCGGCCCATGGGTTTACCCATTCTTAGGCCCCTTTTTTAATGTATAAATAAGTATCTAGGCGATGTATGACGTAGACCTAAAAGATCTGAGTAGGTTTTGTGCAAGATATGTAGGCAAGAGTGCTAAGTGCAAATAGTTGTGAAGGCTTTGTGCATAATGTATGTTGAGACTTGCAGAGCTAAGTGAAAGTGATTTGTAGTGCTTTGTGCACAGACTGTGTAAGGCTTTGTGCTTGGACCTAACTCGAGGAAGGAGGATCTGGCGAGGTGCGCGCAGATATCCTGTCCTATGCGGAGTTGGTTTTGTGGCTCTGTGCATGTAAGAAGATTGGAAGAAGCCAATAAAGGAGAAGAAGAAGAGTTGGTGGACGTAGCCCCACACTGGGGTGAACCACACATATCCTGTGTCGATGTGCTTTGTGCTATGATGTTCATACTGCTTATGTACTTGTTTGATTAGTCTAGATGTATGATAGATCCAGCTAATGCTTAGTGCTTTATGATGTGAATGAATGTTAGATCTACTATGATGATATGTGTTGAATGATTAGATATGATTGGATCTTGGTTGTTACCGGGTTGATCTATAATTAGGGTTTTAACCAACGATGTGAATAAAGGAGTTAGAGACTAATGAATATTATTGGCTAAGTGCTCTGTTAAGTACTATGATCACAGATCTGTGTCCCATCTAGGTTGCAGACACCTGAGTCCTGCAACCCCCCTGCCTCTACCTTGGGTGATACTTCATTTTCTTCGTAGATGTTGCCGAAAGGGCTGGTAGTTAGGGTTTTGTTGGTGTGTTGTTGAAGCGTTGAACCCTGGGTCTTCCCTTGTGTCAACAACATGTAATTTGTTGATATGAGAAGGTTTTGGAACTCAAAAATAAGATAGGGACGTCTTACCCAAAGGCCAAAATATTGAAAGCCCAAAATAATCCAAACAAGGCCAAATTGAATTTGATTTTATGACATTAAAATCTTGTTAGGCTCTCTAGCCTTAATGGTTGTCATTAAGATGTATTGTGAGTGATAGTGGGCTAAGAAATACTTTCAATATGAAAATTAATTATCCCTACTAACCGAAACTTATTTACCAAGGATTGACCACTGTGAAACTCAAAACATTGTGACTTTTCTCCTTAAGGATATCTTTCCTCTTTAAGGACATCCTTTAACCACCAATAAATATTTTAAGAATGTTTGAAAACTCCTTATAGATATTAGAGAGTTGAATTTGTCGACTTAGAGTATGTCAGCATGCCAATCTCTTCTCTTCAAATTTCAAGATAATATATTACTAGAATAAGCAATCCTTGTTTATTACTAATATTGGCAAAGTATTTCTACAATTGTATAAAATATTGAGTAATAAATGATTAATATGAATCAATATTGTTACAATGAGCCTAGTGACGGTGTACTTATATGCTTTGACTAGTCACGAGGTGGATGGGTGTGATCCCTTCGACCTTTCATTAATCTAATGAATTGTATTTATTATATTTTTAGTATTATTATGTTTATTACATTGCAACTCCCTTAAAGAGTGATTTTTCCTCGAATAATAGTAAATAAGATTCTCTCTAATTGAGCATGCTTTCTTGGTGGAATCATTTAATTCTTTGTCTAGTTCTAAGTGTTTGGCTTGGTTCTCGATTTGATCATTGACAAGGTTCCTTTGTAGTGTATGCATCATATTTTGATGTCTTTTGATTGAGTTGTTTAATGTGAAAGCTTGATGCTCCTTGGTAGCATACTTCACTCGCTTTTGTTGTATGTTTCTATGTGTTTCTTGCCTATTTTTGTTACGTGTATCTATTTTCTTATGATGGAAAATTCCAATCCCATATAATTTATATTGTTAACCTCGATAGTAAATTCCATGAATTGTTCTTCAAGGTTGGTGGTATAAGTGACCAATTACATCAACCATTCAACAATTAGCACCATATATGTCTCATTGAGTGGTAGGAAGTATAATTTCATTTGTAGTTCCAATTATTGTATTTGAATCAATACTTTATGACATCTTCCTACTCCCTTGACCTTTTGTCCATCATCGACCATAACTATGACGTCCTTGGTGGGGTAAACAAAAAGGTTTAGTTGTCAGTGAAATTGATGTCTATAGAGTTACGAGTAGTGCCAAAATATACAAGTATTGTTACATTTTTTTTCTTCTGATTCCCTTATTCAAGGTATTTAGTTGTAATTCCATTGTCATCGTTGGAGGTGGAAATATAGGTTTTCCTTCCTCTTTTCTTGGTTCTTGGGCATTATCAACCTTCCTTACAGGAGGTGGAGTATTTTATAGATAGTGGTTATATACAACTAAGGTTAACCATGAAATATGCTTAAGCCCTTTTTTATGATGGCCTATATTAACTATATTCAAGTGAATGATACTATTTATATTAAATAATATTATATATGATGATAGCACTGTGTAGTTTATCATCCCATCAATTAAACACACTGCTTGTGCTCATGGATTTTTTTTTGAAAATGTCTTTCCAAATTATGAAAATAAGACTTTGATTGACCAAAGGGATGGTTTATTTGGAATCAATATTATTTTCTCCATTGCATCTAGATATGATTTGAATTTCTTGACATTTAATAGATAAACAATGATAATGAGGTTGATGATATAGTATCAACCCAATTGGTAAGAAAAGAATATTGAAATGAAGTTGAAGTAATTATCTCACCATCTCACATGGATTTTAGAAACCGATTAATTAAAATATTAAGTATCTCATGTTCATAATAGTAACTATTTAATACATGCAAAGTTATTGAATTAAGAAGATTTGTATCTTTGCAAAACACTTTGAGTATTGTGTCAAACTATTTTCTATCGCAATGTTTAATAATGTCCATTTTCCACAACAAAGTAGAGTAAGCCAAACTGATACCCTTTTCATCTAATTTAGATTTAGTACCCCCAACATTATCATTAAACTCTTTCAAAATAAATGATGACTCAACATAATAATTAGTGATACCAATAAACTCTTTGAAAACATATTGTAATGTACCCGACCCCCTAAGTACATTTTTAATGGATGGGGTATTAAATTTATGCTTCTCTTAACAACCTTAAATCTTATCTATCATAGCTCTATCCTCTTTTGCTCATCAATATCTTTCCAAGGTCGGTAATTTCACTCAAAACTGAGTTCTGGAACGAAATCTATGACCTCTCGAAGTTCTTGGGTTTACATAGACAACATCTCTCTTACTGTAACGTAGCATCCATGTGACGTTTCGTTGTCCATGTCAATTGATGTGGAAACATCTGGGTCCTGACGTGGCACTATCCTAGCCTACCATCATGGAACCCCACTCACCTCATCGTCTTGTTAATAATGGACATATGTCATCCTAATGGTGTCCTAGCTACCTGGCTGTATTCACGGATTCACGGGCGATGGTATTGTAGGCTCATGGTCTATGTTCATACTTTTCATGAACCTGCCACCAACACTTAACTTATTTTTCATTCATTAACTCATTGACTCACGAACGCATAATTTTGTTCCTCCCATTCATAAGTCTGTCTGAGAAGTGTCAAAATTTAACCATTTTTCCACCTACGCGGACTCGCATATGTACAATTATGTACCTCCCCTTCAGAATTCCATCCGAGAAATCTCAATACTTAACCATTTTTCCATCTACTCAATCATACAATTTTGTACCTCCCCTCCATAAGTTTGTCTAAAATATCTCAACACTTAGAGTATTTGGTGACTCTGTCGGGTTCGCAGGTTGGCAGACTCATCTAAGTCCCTTCCTTTCTTCTAACACTCAACACTTATATTATTTTGTGATTTTTTTGGGTTCCCGGGTTGGTGGACTTGCGGACCCATTCATATCACCTTTCCAATCTTCGTGAACCTCTCATACTTATAAGTCTGATGCCTACACTTTACACCTGCCATTCCTTTTCCACAACCTACAAACTTACTCCCCCTATTAAAGAACTTATTAAGGTTTGAACTCCATGAGGGAACATACCCTCTATTGTCTCAAACAATTATAGGTCGACACATGTTCCCACCGTACACGTAATCTTTCTCCGTCAGTGTGACGTAAATCGTGACATCACCCTTTTTCCTTGAATAAACTTAGATACTTCCCCCCATTGATCTACGATCGAGGCTACTTGACACCATCTCGATAGATCTAATGTTGGAGAAGGATTCTTGGAGTTTCTTTCATAGGAGCGCCATATTACTCGGCTACTCCAACGCCCCTACTACGATCAATGGTCATGAGTCCTCTGAGAGTTTCTACAATGGATCCAATGAATGTTAACATTTCTATATTCTTCACAAGTTGTCATACGAGAGGGACCTCAATAGATGGATAGGATCAAAACTCCATGCCAAATTGGTGGTTGTGATTCTCATCCAAAGAAAAGCATAGGATATCTTGAATTTGTTAATACAATTCTGGATTAGTGGCTCTGAACTTCTTCCAGGAGAATTATAAGGTTTATCAAGCCTTCAAGGAAATGACACCTCCTATTTGGGTGGGCTAAGGTTTTCTCTCTTATTTGTTTTAATGCAAATTTTAGACTACGAATATTCCATACCTGTACAATATATCTCTAGCTTGAGCTAAACTGCATCAAGCCATAGTTTCAACCCTGATAATAGTGAATCATATGGGAAAATCTTTGCATATGTGCAGTGATATTGTTGGACACACTGACCACACTGAGAGGGGGGGTGAATCAGTGTAGGACTCTTTTTTAAACTTCTCCTTCACAAAAATTCCTTAGTTAGCAATCACCATTTACTCATTACTTATTGTTGTCATTTATAACTAGTTAAATGTGAACATACATTAGCAACATACACCAACAAAAAATACCATCAATAAGTCATCACCACAAGGAACACAAAGAACACAAGATGTATGTGCTATTTTCTTTTTTATTATGGACTACAATCCTTGGGTTATCAGCAACAAATAAATAGAGTTACAACTCCACAAGAGCACCAGCTCTACAATGCAAGACTCAGCTTACACAACTTAGCACCAATTGAGAAGAGGAATCAATCCTCAACAGATATCAATCTGTCAATAGGTATGTGACCTGTCAGTAGTGTAGCATGCCTTTAGTCACATCTACTTTTGTTTTTAATTTTCCAATCTGAACCATAACCAATCACAACACATCTATGCTCTCCCACAACTTACTCATGCTCCTCAACCATACAATATCAATGCTACTTAATCATGTATAAGCAACCAATATACTATGGAAATCATATCAATACTAAACCATAAGAGTGTTTCTCACTCTATTAATCAACCAACATAACCATATCACAACAACCATACCAAGAATTCCTTAAGAATTCACCATACAATAAGCAAGAACATCCATCAAGACAACTATGTAACCATACCCGAGTTTCTATGGAAGATCTGAGCCCATGCAATGAAGATCTGGAACTTGTTTCAGACTTCAAGAACTTGGCATCAACTCACACTCAAGTCTCCATGAATTCATCCAACTGTATGCACTCTTCCTTCCTTCATCCCCTTGTTATGGTCTTCAAGCTATGCTCAAGAGATGATTTTCACAAGAGACCCTTGCTTCTTATTTATACTCTCCAAGTAGCTTCCTTAGAAGCATCTTCTAGGCCACTTTGTCCACATAGTCACCTATGTCCAACTTTGCCCAATTTTCCACTT